>JAHDVE020005695.1:0-132156 GCA_022606495.2 Halesus radiatus
TTAATTACCTCATTTCCGTGGTGAGGTTTTTTGTTTGTTTTTTGGTATTCATATTTAGCCTCATAATATTCCAACAACTAACTAAAAATGCCATAGTTTCACTTAATTAATGTGTATACAGCTTAAGAGTGGTAATTGCCCAGAGCAAGTGGGACCATGGCATCCCAAATTGGGGTATGCTCGATTATGATTGATGGGGTAGTTTTTCACCAGGGCGATACTAAGAGCATGCACACGCCGGGTTTCGAATACGTGAATAAAATTAAAATCCCTGATCTCTTTAAAATATGCCTTCAACAGAATTTTTTTTTAAAGAAAGACTAATATTCTCGGTCTACGAATAACCTGGCAATATTTGAAAATCTCCTACTACCATCACAGTGAGCGGAAGATGTTGCTTGAGTCGTAATGGAGGACTTAGCCAGCCGAGGAATTGAACTTACGACGCCTGGGTGAGACCCAAGCGCGATGCCAACTCAGAAACTGACCGACCTCAAATCCAAAATAAAGTTTTGTATGAAACAGGCAGCGCAGCCGTTCTTCTTAAGGTCATTTGATTTGAAAAATAGATAAATATATCACTAGTCCTACAATTAAGCTCGTAAAGAAAGTAAAGAAGGACAAAATAGCAGATTCAAATTTATGCAACGTTCACTGTTTTTATTATTTTGTCCTCTGCGTGCGAAATCATATCTTCTCCAAGCTAAAACCTTATCTGAAGTGACCTGCCAGGTAAAGTATGTTTTCTATATATGCTTGTGCATAATTATATGGAGCCCAGGAAGTAATATTTGTACATCGCCTTTAGCGTGATTTTTCATAAAAACGGCGCAATACAAATTATACAATTATTATTATTATTAATATTACTTACCGATCATTTGCAAGGGTGGGCAGAGGGAGTGTTTTGAAGGCGCGATATTCATAACTTTCATAAAGTATGTGAATATAACATTCCACTTCACTAGTGTCATCCAATATATTATCAAATCCTTTATCCCTGCATAAAAAGCGTGTTGATTTACTGGCTATAAACCTAAGGTGACAGGTTCCGCCCTAAAGACAGGAACATACATAAAGCCAGCCTACAACAAAGGGCTGCATTCTCTCATCCCCTGCTTGTACCTATATATTATCGCGGGCACTAAGAAAAATATCCTACATCAGCTAAGGGCGTAAAAACGCTTGGTAGGTTTTACAGCCCTGTACAGTGAAAATCTTGTAGCAGGGGTGTGAAACGTTTTTGAACAGTAAGCCTACACTGACGTCGGAGTTAGTAGGCTTGCCCTAAGTACCATTTCGATGGCTGGAGGCAAAGGTTACGTAACAACCATTTTAGCACCAGCCTAGTTAACTGCTTTCTACGTTTGTTTAGAAAACTACAAAACATTTATAAAACTAAATGTTTTAACAAAATATTCGATTTTTTGTAAACAAGCGTAATCTTTTTACTTATTTGCTGTTTTACTCGAATTGTCGGCAAGCCTAGTTCTCCTCTCGCCCCCCTTAATTTTGTTTCTTCCCCTTGCGTGTTACGGCATCTCTATGTATCATTGGCTATGTGGTTATCAACCTGCAAAGTGTATATTTTTGGGTGTTGACCGTTAAACAAAATAACATTTATGAAATGATATAGTGAATCCCCCTCTCTCTGCCCCCCCGATTAGTTCACCTGGTACCTTGTTGTATTAATGTTTTATCATATATCCCCACTACTGTATTCCAGAATCGTAGATACTCTCAGTATCGCCCTGGTAAAATACCACCAATCAGAATCGAAACGTTGCTCAAAAAGACTATTTTTTACCATTAATTCCACGCAGAAAATGTGTGGAGGTTCTTTCTCAAGGGAAGAATGAGGTGAACCTGGGTCTAGTAAAGGAGGGAGAAATCACAGAAGCCGGCATATTGTTCCACAGCTAAGCTGTTAAACTGAAAAACGACCCGTTCTATATGGAAAATTCCAACCGTGTACTAATCTTGGGCGCGCGTTTAGCGTGTTTCCCGACTGTGCACCGGTGCCGAAGGGATCAATAGTTCCTCAGAACATCTTCCACTGAAATATCGGTAGAGTAAGGACAGCATTCCCAACTGACCCCTACGTGTTCTAAAAATTGCAATCCGTTTGTTAAGATAGAGAACTCTATCAAACGGTCCGCCCGTTTGATGTTAATGTCTCCCTACCTTACAAACACTCCTTTACAGCTTTAGGAACATTCATAAATAAATGATTAAGTATAACGATATTATGATATCATAAATTAATCTACCTGAATAATTAAAAAAAAATTAAAAACGCCTTCTGCTTTTTCCATCCCCTGTCATTTATCGTTTACCTTCAACCCTTATTTGAGATAAACATTTGGGACGTACAAGATTGGATCCAACGGATTAGAAAGATAAAAACATAATATCAGCACGGCTCCTTATCTCGCAATTGGTCCATCGGAATCTTATAAATGTTCCGTCGACTCAGGTTTTTCAATTGATTCGGTATCTCTGAGAATCTCCCCGTTTGTTCATCCCGGCTTTTCCGGAATGGAATGAGAGACAAGTATGTCGATTTCCTTTTAACGGAAAAAGATTTTCTCAGTTCGATAAGTTCGGATTGCGAACGATGTGATACTGCCATCGATATTAGGCAAAGAATTTAAGAACTGCTGCAAGCAGTCGATATCGACAGCTTAAAGCGGTAGAGTAGTTGTTCAAACAACACAGCAGTTACTTTGAATTATTTCTGACGGCCTTCGTGGTTGAGTGGTTACGATCCTCGGCTACGAATCCGGAGGTCGCGGGTTCAAACCCCGGCGTGTGCAGGTAAATTTTTATATAATAATAATATATTTATTGTAATTAAGTTTAACTATGATTAAAATACATGAATTATATAATAATATAAGTGAACATTGGTTTTATTTGAATAATTTGTGTTATTTCACAATTTATTAATTTAAAACAATGTCGTATATTCATGGGATGTTCCAGAGTAGTAGATACTTTCAGTATCGCCCTGGTGAATGACCACCATTCAGAATCGAAACGTTGCTTGTAATGGTTTTAGCCGTGTTTGGTGACCAGATATAAATAGCCAGGTACTTTCCCCCCGTCCCCTCCCCAATTTCCCCTCCTCTCCACCTTAAGCTCCAAAACTTACTCCAGTTGGGGCTCCATAGACTCACTGGCTCTAGACGGTTGGGAGCAGTTGGGACTATTGTGCGGTTCTCACATAGACAAAAATTAAAGGGAGGAAACGCGGAGGCCGGTAGATCATTCCACAGTAGAGCTGTTGAATCCAAGAACGTGTCGTAGAAGCGACCCGTTCTCTGTCTTGTTTTCCGACTTTGCTCCGGTGCCGAAGGCATAATTGACGCTAGTTTCTCGGAGCATCATCCATTGAAATACCCGTGGAATAGGCACAGCATTCCCATCTGACGTCTGTGCTCCAAAGATTGAAGTCCGTTTGTTAATATAGGTGAATCTATCAAACGGACCTCCCATTTCTGCACAGTCATGGGTTTTTTTTCAGATATTTTGGAGCTCCCGATCAGTAGATACAGTAGGGCGCACTTCACAGAGTCAGCTGTTGTATACTATAAAGAAATCATTAGTTAATAATAATAATAATAATAATAATTGGATGATTTGTATAGCGCCGTTTTTGTGAAAAATCACCTCAAGGGCGCTGTACAAATATTTCTTAACTAATTATGTACAAACAGATACAGAAAAACATACTTACTTGGCAGGTCGCTTCAGATGAACACAGTTTTATTATAAAATTTATTTATAGAGATGATAGTTTTACATGGTTATTTGTTGCTCCCTTTCTATTGATGTTACATTTATTAGAAGATTGGTGGCACAAGAGAGTTGGTATTTATTGAAATACTTATAATAGCCGATAGCTGATGACGATGCTCACCTAAGGGTGGACTGCCGTGAGTTGATATTTTCGGGAATACACAGTTCTGATAAGTAAGCCGGAGCCATTCCGTTAAGTGATTTAAATACCTTCCAGCAGAGCTTGAACTGGATTCTTTCAGGACATTTGAGCCAGTGGAGATTTTTGAGATGCTCTGTTCTATTTACTGTTCTGTTTACTTGACTTTTAAGGGAAAAGTCTGCATCCCGATTGACACCGAGTAATTTAACACACGTCTTCGGAGTAATGTCACTTCCTGAAATATTTATTGGGGAGTTATCAATGATATGCTGACGTCTGCTTGTGACGGTCCAGAGAAACTCAGTTTTTGTCGGATTCAGCTTCAGTCTATTTGAGTTCAGTGGTAAAGTGTTGCCCCAGTAAGACAGAGATCCTGATTGATTACTAGTTACGGCTGATACCTTTGCATTTTATTTGTAGTGTCTTTTTTGTTTCATATTTGAGATTTGTTAATATTATCTTCGATGATTAAATATCAAAAAGAGGTTTATAAGCTCCCTTAATTAATTACAATCAGATTTATTAGCTAAAAAATATATTGTGTAACTCAAAAATGATTATTTTTGTTATTGTTTAATATATTGTGTACTAAACACATCATTTTCTTTTTTACAGGTAAGTCCACGAGTGACCGTTTACACGTAAAAATCGTAAGTAGCGGGACTGTTCATTATTACTTTATAGGTAAGATCCGCTTTAAAGTTCTCTAATATCACCCCCTTCAAGTGAAGTGTGTATTGAACAGGTGTCCTCTCACTAAGGCTGTCGAGGAGGTATGAAAGCCTCTTGAACTCCAGCCAATAGAGTCAGAGTGCAACGAGGGTTGGCACTAGACAAATCTGATAACAAATATTGTACCCTACTGAAATTTACACCTTTTTGACTGCATTTGGTCTATTTTGGGGCCACTTCCATTTTAAGTATTTACAAAAAAAAATATCTAAAATATCCCCTTTTTATACTAGTTTTAATGGCAGATGAATTATCACTTTTCTATGATGGGTTTAAATGCCTGCACTCAAATATAGGCATTTTGTAGTCTACTAACGCGAACAATACTACGAATGATTTATATGTCCTTTTCATACGAGTAATTAAATAGTAGGAAAATGTTGAGGTTTTCATTGAGAAAAGTTCTAAAACTCTCCGCCTTTTTATTGTTCATTTTTTTAGGCACAGCTTTTCAGCCTTTACGGACTGCACGCCATTGCTACCTACGGTTTTATGACTATACAATTTATCGGAATGTAAGTCAATCTCCAACCTTCGTCATCGTGTGGCAAATACTATTGCATGTCGCTGTAGTATTGTTAGCGATAAATAAAAGACCGAATGTTTAGAATATAATATATTCAGTTAGATCGTTTGTAACAATAATAGTCGGTAAGGTTATGTTTATCCTTTTGATTCAAATCCAATCCAGCCGTTGGCAGTTGGAAGAATGCCCGCTCTTCCTGGGTGATGAGTAGTTCTCCGCTTGACCGGCAGAGGCGCTCCGTGCCTCTGGTAGGCAGATCGCGAACCAAACCTCTGTAGCGGGAATATTTAAATATGCAGTCTCAGTACCGCCCTGTGAAAGACCACCATTCAAAATTGAAACGTTGCTTGAAATGGCTTTTAATCGTGTTTGGTGACCAGATCTGAATAGCCAGGTATTTCCCCACTTTCCTCTTCGCCTTCTCCTTCCCCTTCCCAATACCTTCAGCCTCACAACATTCCCCAATTGGGGATGCCATAGTCTCACTGGCTCCAGACGGTTGGGAGCAGTTGTGGCTCTAGTGCGGTATTCATATAAAAAATATAAAATAAAATACCCGCTGCATTATTAAGAATTTACGTTTCGTTGTTTTACGATTACCAATTGTATTCAGGAAGGACTATAGTGTTGGTCACACTATAAGTGATGCATCATTCATCGATTAAAGACTAAACTTGATCTGAGACTGAAGCCAAAAGTTTGATGTCCTATTTTCCTGTCTACGTTTTGTCCGTCCAAAAAACTGGATATTGGCCTAACGTAGCACATCCATTTTCTGTATTTTTTTTTTGTTGAAATCGTTTGGAATTCACGATTCCACTTTTTTCATTTTTCAAACCTTCTTATTTCCCAATATCTAAATAAATTGTTCTTCACCCCGGTTGATAAAACGCTCGACTAGCAGTCGGGCGAACCAAGTTCGATTCTCACGGTGATTATCCAACTTCACACTCCCGTTTCGACACAAATTATCATTTGAAATAATTTTTATTTATTTTTTATTCCTTATAAATTGAATATTCTCGCCTTGGCAATAATTCATACAGTTTTTCAATGTAAATAAAAATTGAATCGGTTAATCTAACACCAACTTGGTTGCAAATATATTCTGGCAAGAACTCTGCAATCGTTCCAAAGATGGTAGCCTATAAAAAAAAATATAGAAAAACAATTCAGAAAAAATGTTGGTAATTCTTAAATTGAAATACGACATGGTTAAAAATAATCGAATATAATTAGGTCTCAATAGTTCAATTGGTAGAGTATTGGTCCCGGTAAGACCCAATTGCTACGGTTAGCTTATTATTTTTCTGTGTCTTTATACGTTTTGTATTTCCTTGAGAGTTATCATTATCTTCTTCAATAATACAAATTAGTAAAAAGGTCGATATTATAAACCCCAGGGCTAATCTGCGGTTAATTTTTTTTTCATCCATCTAAATAAACCTACATAAACACAATTATTTATTTGTTTATGTAAAAGCCTCATGGGCGTAATAAATAAATAAATAGGTAATGAGAAACCATTTTAAAAATCAACGAAGACGATTTGCTTACGATGTTTTTGCGCAGCTACTTCCCCTTTGTGCTTCAGAAATACTATTTTGCAATTTTGTATAACACCGTTCACAAATGAAATTGTTTTCTTCTAAATTGTAACATTTCACGAACAAATGTGCTTTGCGGTGTATCCTTGTGAAACCAACACGATAAGTGCCGCAGGTATCATTAAATTTCACACAAACACCAACTTCAATGTACGTTAGACCCATCAGCTTTGGTCGACCCGAGCTTATGTAGCCTCTATGGGTAAAACTGTCCCCCGCGTAGTTCCGCCAAGTATGATGGTGCCAGATATCGGAGTGATACATTCGAAACCTCATTCAATTCTCGAGTAATCCATAATTTCGAAACAGCGATCTCGATAATGCCCGACGCTATTCACAAAGCTGCGAGCTTAGCCCACGCTCTATTCGATACTCTATGATTTAAATTCAGGATCCGTTCGAATCAACAAATTCTCAAATTCTGACGTATATCAAATATCTATCTCCGATATTGTAAGCCATCCAGTCCAGTGACGTACGGTACATAGTGGCAGTCTGACAAATTAACCGGAAATATGTATTTTTAATTATTATGAATATATTTTTTTATTCGTGGAAGTAAAAATAATAATTGTATATATACTTAATAACTTTATATTTACTTGAATTTAATGCATTTATTTTATTTTCTACAATTAAAGTCATGCAATCAAACTCTCCATAATAATAATAATTTGATGATTTGTATAGCACCGTTTTTGTGAAAAATCGCCTTAAGAGCGCTTGTGTGATATATTCGTATAGTTTTGTACGCTACCGCCATTTTGCACCATTTTTCTAAGCATTTTTTCGTAAAACCAATCTTTTAATAATACTAAAAAACAAAACTTTTCATTGCCAATACTTCCACCCTCTACAGCATCCCCCGAAAGACACGCAGGAAATTACTTCCCTCGAAACCTCCTCTGTAGATAATTATAAATAATAGTATTGTTTATGTAATTTATAAATTTTCAAGGTTTTTCTGTGCTGTATTTTTTGTGTTCAGCATCAAAAACAGTATTTTGATATTATTGGTTTAAAAAAAACTATAATTCAAACCTGTACGTTTTTTTAGCAGATGTGGAAAGTTATTAGTACTTCATTATATTGCCGCCCTTGGGGTAATTTTTCGCAAAAACGGTGTTATACAAATCATCCAAATATTATTATTATTACACAAAAAATATATGAAATATTTATTATAAACATAAAGCAAGTATTTCTGCATTTACATGAATTGCGTGAACTGCATTCGAAAAAACGATTGTTTGTTTAGTACTACACAATCAAAGGATATCTCTTTTTTACCAGATATTTTCATTTTCTGATTTCAACCTTCTAGAAACAGACAATTGTTGCATGTTGAATTTAGTTTTATTTTCGTAATAAATTACATAAAATAGAACATACTCATATAGACTTCAATCGCACGCCCCTGAAGCTTTCAAAGTGGATTCCACAGTACCCACTACCTACATACATAGTCAGTCTGGCTTACTGACTCCGAATGCGACAAGGAGATAGCGCGCCTACTTGTCGAACCTTATTTGTAGAGACGTCGCCTTGCAAGGGCTGAATATGGAATAATAATGTTATTACTACTACCGACTGGCACAGGGGCGTTGGAGAAAGTACTACCCCAGTACTAATAAACGCGTCTCTATAAAAATATAATATTTTTATTGCGACACAAGATGGTAGTGTGTTCTTAATAATTTTTGACGTGCGTTATGCGGGGAAAAGATTATGATTTATATGGAAAAAGAAAAAACTTTAAATAATTAATTTAGAAAATCATTTGCTTTGTGACTTGCCATTAATTACAATATAGACAATATATTTGTTTTAATATTGTCCTGATGATGGAAAGTGGAAGGATACTTCTGACAGTGCAAATAATACATAGAGATACCCCCAACACGCAAAAGGAAGAAACGAAAATAAGGGGGGCGAGCTAGGCAATATTTAGTAAAAGAGCAAAAAAGTAAAAAGGTTCATATTGTTTACAAAAAGCGAGTGTTTTATTAGAGTATTTAGTTTAACCCTTTTTTATAAATGTTTTTCAATTTGCTTACCGCAGTCAAAAACATGTAAAACAAACGTGAACGGTAGTGAACTAGGCAATATTTAGTAAAAGAGCAAAAAAGTAAAAAGGTTCATATTGTTTACAAAAACCCAGTGTTTTATTAGAGTATTTAGTTTAACCCTTTTTTATAAATGTTTTGCAATTTGCTTACCGCAGTCAAAAACATGTAAAACAAACGTGTACGGTAGTGAACTAGGCTGGTGCCTAAACGCTTGTCACGTGACCTTTGGCTCCAGCCGTCGAAATGGTACTCACGGCAAGTCTATTATTTCTAACGTCAGTGGTACCTGCGAAACCGGGCGATCAACAAGTTAAAATTAAGTGATTTAAAACGAATTTCTTTGTTTATATTGAACTAATTAAGTCTTTAAATACGTGAAAATATCATTTTCACGATGTTCCTGCTGTTGCCTGTCTCTTAACATTGCCCATATTCTTCCCTCCCCCTCTTCGCATTTTTTTTGACCTCGCAACGATCCCAATACTGGGGATGCCATGGCCTCACTTACTCCATCACCATTTGGTACCGAGCAGAAAAAAAGCAGAAGATCTATTTGTTGAAAGCTGCAAAATCCCTAAAACGGTGAGCTCTGTCGTCATGAAATTTAGACAGTCTTTCTATCAGCGCTTTGTAAGTCTGTACATACAGGGGCCCTCCTGTGAAGCGTCATATAACATTTAAAAAAAATCAGCAATTTCTAGGTTCACCTAACATTTTTTTTTCATGAATACCCCACAAGAGGGAAAGGAGAAGGAGAGGAGGAATGTGGAGAAATCCCTGGCTATTCAGATCTGGTCACTAAACACGGCTAAAAGTCATTTTAAGTAACGTTTCACTTTCTGAATGGTGGTATTTCACCAGGGCGATACTTTGCAGTCATAAATGAGGCAATAGGCCAAATTATTTTTATTGCACTGCATTCAATATGAAAAAAAAATCACAAAACCATGTCAATCTGCGTGCAATTAAAAGAAGAAAAAAAAATTGTACGAAGTAATTTTTTAATTTTAATTTCTTTGATTCCGAAACATGTTGATATTTAAATATTAAATAGTGGTTTATACAAAACAGTTCTTATTAATTTTATAAAAAATAAAAAAGTTTCATAATCTGATACAAATATCCAGATTCAAGTAATCGTTTCTTACTAGGGTGGTTTTTACTGTTGAAACTATTTTTGAAATAAATATTAGAAAGTCGTTTGGCCTCCACCCCAGTCTGAATTTCCATAGATAAGAAGCCTATGACTCTGAGAAATTTATTTCGGGAGGATTTTATTGATCTATGGCTACCTAGACTCGTAAAAGTTGTCATAAAATATTCATAGATGGCAATAAAGTAGGGAAAATGCCCAAAATGGCGGCGGAAATACATTCTTGGGTGATTTTTGATGTGATATGATTCCGAAATGAGCTTTTTAGTGGAGATTGACAGTGACAGGAACTCATTTTGCAGGCAGTTCTTTCGCGCTGATGATGATACACTGACGTGATACGTGAAATAACTTGGATTATCTGTTTTTACACGTTTCTCCGCGAGGGTACCAGTAATAACGTAATGTTAATAATATCTTATCTGTAAAACGGAAAATCTTTATCCCACTAAAAACCCTTAAACAGCTTTGGCGTCCTAAAATTTTTAATTCCGCTACAATTTTAAACGTTAGCATAAATATTGTTTTTCTTATGAATAATCCAGCTATGCTTTTTTGTAGATTGCAATCTAGCTACGTTTTTTGGTAGAATTCAAGGTTGATGTAAGCGTAATGAGTAAGATTAAGAAAGGGACGCTTAGATGGTTAGGGCATGTAGAGCGAATGAACGATTGTAATGAGAATGTCTGACGCAAATGTAAATGGTGTAAGAAGCCGGGGATGTACGAAGAAGACATTGCACGATCAAGTGTGTCAAATACTTGAGTCGGGACATGTCAGAAGTCGGAATAACAGAAGATAATGTAGATAGTGTGTCGAGTTGTTTAGCGGTCCGCCCTCCCTGCCTATCCCTGCGGTGAACTTCGTGATGGTTAGTTAGTTAGATAGTTTGCTATAGGTAAGTTATCTAGTTGCTTTTGTACAGCAGAAGAAGACGCCGTAATCTACATGACTAGTTCGAGTGCAGTTCCGCGTAGTTGTTCCGTCCTGCAGGATGGAGATTGTCCGGATAATAGTCAATTTCAGTTGGAAACTGTACTAGAAGAATCAAAAGAAATGATTTTTTGAAATTAATTATTTATCCAGAAGTTTTTATGTTTTCACGTAATATTTTTTAAGAAGTTACGTAAAGGCAATGTTTATAAATCGTTAATTATTTTTTATAGGTACGTGGCTTAGACTAGATGATATATTATTCGCAAACGATGAAAAGCTGTGCCTGCACCTGGTAAAAACAAACCATTAAAAAACGTCAAATTTCTAATCATAACCATTCTGTATATGAATTTGGTAAGGAAAGTGCTCATTCAGTTGGCCACAGCAATTAATAAAAGATGGTAATAAAATGGACCTTTTTAAAATAATTTGTGCACAATTCATAACCGAGTTCGAAAAACTACACACAGCCTACCTTTGTGCATAGAGCAATGCACGCCACTGTCTGAAACGTATGCTAAAAAAAATTATCACCAAGAAAATATAATTAGAATATTCGATAATAATGAGATATTTTTTATATTAACGTACTTTTGTCCAATTACATAAAATACACTACACGAAATGAGATAAACAAGAGCTACAGAAAAAGAACAGAATGAACCAATGACAAAAATATACATATGTGTAAAAAGCATTTACTTTGTGACTTGTAATTATAATATAAACGCTTACATTTGTTTTCAACAACTTCAATTTAATTTAATAATCGACCGGTTTCGGAAGTACCCTTCCTTCGTCAGGAATATATATTCTTCTTGATATAGTCCCGACGAAGTAAGGGTACTTCCGAAAACGGTCGATTATTATATCAAATTTAAATGGTTCGTAAAAAAACTGAGTTTATATTACAAAAACATTCATTTGAGAGGAACATTAAGTCAAAATCTGAATAAGATTTTGGTAGAGTCCGTGGTGTTAGACATATCAAATTATATTCTTCGAAATTTATTTTCAAAAAGACTGACAAAAATCATTTAGACTGATACCAAAATTTTAATACCCTGGCTTGAGTTAACAAGTCTCAGCATTCTGGACAGTGGAGAATGGTATCCAGTACCCATAATTAGAAGAGTGTTGGTTGAGGAAAGGCTTATTTTATTGGAGGACTGAATGCCGTAGTTTCGAGTAAGTAAGGAAGCGACGCTAGCAGTTAATAAGATGCCAACCCTGATTTATGGCTGTGAGATATATAACTTGCAAAGGAAGGATGAAATTGGACTGAATGCAGTAGAAATGAAATTCCTGAGACATATATTATGTGGTAAAACTAAATTTAAAATGTGGACATCCGAAAATAATGCAAAGCATATGTAAACAGGCACCGGGGTGGTTTGGACATATAAAGCGAATGTACGGAAAAGGAGTGTTAATGAAATATTTGTTGCGTACAAGCTAATGGAAGAAGAATTCGGGGGACGCCCAAAATTATTAAGTGATTAAAACAATTAAAGAAAAGTAATTCATTGTTTCACAGTCTATGGCAAGGAACGTTAAACTGAATGAGTCGCAACAAAGAAGGTGAGTCAGTGATACAATTAATAAGGGATGCTTTCATGTTTTAGACATGTTGTGATAGAGATGAAGAAATGTCGGCCAGGAGGACGTATTTGGGTTGGGAGAGTAGGAGGAAGAAGAAATAAGGACGTCTAGCAACATGGCATGATGTAAAAGAGTCGTAAGAACAGAAGAGTGTGAAAGGGGGTGAAGCAAGAAGTGTGTGCTAAGACCGAGTTGTTTGGAATTCCATCATGTTTTACTACCCCTCTAGGAAAATATCATAATGGTTATAGTTACTTTCCTATGCAAGTTAAACATTTCCAAATGAAAACCCAAAAAGGAAGAAATAATAGCAACCAGAAACATGCAATAAAAATTGTTGCACCAAAAATGTGGTGAATTTTTGAAACGCAATTCTCTCTGCTTATTTCTTCGGGGACACGAAAAGATGTCTGTACCAAATAATAATCCCACCCCGGAGTCCAGTGGTAGCGTACTGCGGCCCACGACCGCGGAACACGGGTAACCGGCCCTGGACACGCCGGATAAACATTATGTATGTGTCTCGTTTCGTTTGTGGGAAATTCAGTGAAAGTTTTCACAAAGGGGTCTTCAACCGAATATTAATGCAAAGCTTGAATAATATGCAATCGGTAATATCTAGGTGTATATACCGGCTACCTTTCGCATCAGTGACACACTAATTTCTGGTAAAAGAATTACGATATCTAAGATTCAATAGAATATCCAAGTAGTTCTGCTTTCCTAACATTATTTCATTTTGCCATTGATTTCCATGTATGAATTTCCACATAACTAGTTTCTATTTAATTTAGATTAGCTATAATATATACGTTTTAACTCAGCTGGGCTATCCGACGTAGCCGGAATATATTTATTTTATTTTATATAAAAAAATGTCGAGATTCGTGTGAAAAGTGTTTAATTTCGTGTGAAAAATGTTGAGATTCTCGTCAAAAATGTTGACATTGGTCTAAAAAATGTTGAGATTCGTACGAAACATCTTGAGATTCGTGTGAAAATTTTGAGATTCGTGTGAAAATGTTAAGACTGTTGAAAAATGTTGAGATTCGTGTGAAAAATGTTGAGATTCGTGTGAAAAATGTTGAGATTCGTGTGATAAATGTAGAGATTCGTGTGAAACATGTTGAGATTCGTGTGATAAATGTAGAGATTCGTGTGAAACATGTTGAGATTCGTGTGAATAATGTTCAAATTTTGCGAAGAATGCAAGGCTGATGTGAGCCTAATGAGTAAGATTAATAAAGAGACGCTTAGATGGTTTGGGCATGTCGGGAGTGTAAGGAGAATATATGACGTGAATGGAAGAAGAAGCCGGGGATGCCCGAGGAAGGCATGACATGATGAACCAAATACTTGAGTCGGACCATGTCAAGAGTCAGAATAACAGAAGAGCATGTATGAGACGATGTATGAATGTGAATGAAGCGAGTCGTGAGTAGTTTGGCAGTCCGTCCCCTCTGTCTACTCCTGCAGAAACGGCGTGACGGTTAGTTAGTTAGTTATTTATTTCAAATAAGACATACAACGAACTCACTATGGGACTGTTCATTATTGGTATATAATATTTGGATTTAGAAAGATTTCCAAGCAAATATATACATGAAAATATAAAAACAAACGACAAAATATAAACAACAAGAAAATAACACAAACAATTGTGCGCTTCTCTATACAAGCATTGCTTAAAAGAGAAGTGTAGTATTGAAACTTGAATTAAATTGTATTCAATTACAATAACAAAAATAAACATAATAAAAAATTAAAAACGGTTTATGCTCAATTGTTCGTTATATTATAAAGCGATAGAAAAGCTAAATTGAACCATGAATAAAAATGGTAATACATTATTGTACACGCGCATTATAACGATTTAAGTCCATATTTTCAGAGAATTTTTACACACGAGGATGACGTGTCTAAAGTAAATTATGTCGCTCAAATCAATTCCTTTTTTTTAAATAGTTAGATCAGTTATCAGAGCTGTATTAACGACCGCTGTACAGTGTACAGGGGCATTAATTTAAAGAGATTCTTGCTTTTGCGAAGGTGTCACTGTCTTTAAAATGATTTATCTGTACACATCTACCAAAATAATATAAAGAAGTAATTACTGTATATACACATTACATGAATTCTCGTATTCTCTAGTTATAATAACATATCTCAACAAACCCCATAACTAAAATTCAAAATGCTTCACAACTAAAAGTTGTATCGGAACACCTGTAAAACCTTATCCAAGTCTCATCCCCGGGGCACCGTATACCCCTGCCCGACCCCGACTAGTGGGTGGCACTAGGGGGTGGTGGGGGGGGAGGCATGATGAAGAGAACAACGAAATTTGCGGTTCGCTTTGAGTCCGCGGGGAATTGACTCGAAGCCCGATGCAACAGTACACCGAGTGAACAAAGTTGAATAATTTCTCAGCCACGTACAGAGTACGGTGGAGTCAGAGTTCCCGCCGCAATCCTCAACGTGCCAGTTACGTTTGAGCAAAACATTTTGAATTTTGAACTCGTAAAGAAGTTACTCGAAAGATGGCTGATGTAGCGGTTAGTTGCTTGAGTATAGTTCGAAGGCTGTGGCTTGCGATTCGAATTCTCAAGTAAATTGATTTTTTCGATAACTACAAAATCATGATTATTACTTGATGTCCGAAATACCTATTTCCAAGAATTATAATAAATTATTATAAAATCTTGGAGTAGGGTACATGCTAGTCTATATTCTGATGGATAAACATCGATACATTTCTTTTAAGTTTACACAAAAATCAGGCATGTGCTAATGATATAATATTTTGATTTTTCTACTTACCTACATTTTTTCCAGTTTGTTTAAACTGAGAAATTAAGTGACCGCAATGAATTTAATTATACATAGATAATGTATCGTAATCACATCTATTTAGGTGCATTAAGAGCCGTTCTTACCAACTTTTCGAATGATCAATCTGAGTCACCGATCAGTCAAATGTTTTGTTAAGTATTCGATCTAATTTCCTGTTTCCAAACATTTTGTTATCCTAAATTATCTATGAAGGTGCCCTCCCATTATAAAATAGTGTCCGCACACTTTCATACACGATAAAATAGTAGCCGCCCGCTTATAAGACAATAAAGTGACATCAAAGTAAAAAGTTTCAATGGAAAATTAACATAGATGAGTTAATATTGTATTTATTATGAATACATTTCATTTTTTTTAATAACTGATACATATACTTCAGAAACGTGTGTATTAAAAATAATGCCGCAAAGCACATTGTTCGTTTCTTACGTTTGACATTTGAAGTTTCTCTTTCGTGAAAAACAATTCAAAACATAGCTTATAATAAGTCAAATAAGTTTGGTTCTCTTCAGTATTATTTAAAACACACAAAAAAGATGTTTTGATATTCTAAACGGAAATAAATCTTTGTATATTAAAATTTGAATCGCAATAAATACACCGCGAACCAATAATGACGTTTGACATTTCACTGACATTTGTTAACCCTGTTTACACTTTTTATAACTAGTCCTCTGTTGAGGGGAACTTAATCCTCAAACATCGATATCCTAATTGATCGTAAATTTGATAGAAAATTTCCTTGGGAAGAGCGTATTTGTGCATTTGTTGAGGCAAAATTTCGACTCAAAAGTTGCTCAGTAGGGTTCGGAAGAACGGCGGTAAATCACGTGTCCTGCCCAAAACAGCAATCGTGTTGTCTGTGTTCAGAACTAATGTTTTAATTACAAATAATTTTCAAACCGTTTTATTATAATCTGTTGCATCAGTATAGAGGCAATGTGAAACGATTTTTCGCATAAATTGCGGTACGTGAAATTTCCATTTATTATGTTGAACACGAAGCTACGTAAATTGTCCATTAATTAATATTATATAATAATATTTGTCTCTTTTGCCTTTGGAAGGCATTCAAGAAATGTTTGTTTTCCCCAGCCTCTCCGTAATGAGACAAACTGTGTCTCATATTTTCAAATTCCCAAAATCCTCAAATTTCAAATTTCGCCGAAATTTCATTTGTCGTCTTTGCCAAATTGCGGGAGTGAAATTGCCTCAATTTCGCACCCCAAGTCACACCGTACTTCCCGTTCCCCTTTCTCTCCCTGTTTCTACTATACTCAACAGTATCAGACCTCGCCTCGTGATGGTCGCATCTCCTCCCCTGGTCCCCTGTCAATCGTACAATTTGCATTTTGCATCCTAAGCTCGAAATCTGTCAATCTTTGAAAAAATAAACAGACTCGCGGTTTAGGGGAAATCAATATGTTATTCTCCGTATCCAGGCGGGTGCAGGCATCATGAATAAGATAAAGAAAGGGGGCTTGACACAGATGCGCCCTTGTTTGACTTCATATTATTACTGAACACTGGTTCAGAGAAAGGGATTTAGACAGATGTATGTGTAAAATATGAAAATGGTCGAAAAGTACCTGATTTTGAAATATCTGTATATTTAAAAATCAATAGAAGTTTGTTTGTTTGTTCTCGATTTTATCACTGGACCGGTTTCGGTGAAAATAGCACAGTTTGTTCTTATTATTGCCAGGAAGGTTTAGAGAGTAGTTTGAATGAAATTCAACATGTAAAACTGTTGCTATAAACGTTTTAAAATTAGTATGTAAAATATTGAACCCGACATGTTGTCTTGAGGTTATAATAATAATAATAACAAAGCATTTATATAGCGCAGTTTTGTGTTATTTCACTTCAAGTGCGCTTTACTATAAATAAACTTAAAAATAATTAAATAACTCCATTCAGTGGTATTCCTACAGAGCTACTTTTACATTCTATTTATAAATTTTTAACATATTACATACATTCTTGTTTATTCTTAATACTACTCCTACAGTACTCCTTAGGTGCATATTCATCAAAATAAATTACAAAATATTATACAGTATACATATGGCTATACAAAAATAACACATTCACAATATTACTACAAAAATAGTAACATTTTAAGACAGGAGTCGGGTTTATGTTCAGCAATAACGGACTTCACATAAAAAATTTAAAAAATATATGTACGGAGGAAACCGAAACCAAACAACTACCAGAGGCTTGAGGAAATGAATTTTTATAATAAATTGAAGAGAAATTAATATTTATAGACAGTAGGATTTTTTAAATAAGTTTGTTTTTAAAGCCCGTTTAAATTCAGTCAATTACGGGATATTTATCCCATAGATATATCGCCCTGGTTGGCCACAGATTACATATTCAAAAGAAGATTGTTTTGGGTAGAATATTTTCAAAATGGAAAACACGAGTAGTTACCTACTTAAGAACTTTATGATTTAGATAGTATGATTTTTTAAATAAGTTTGTTTTTAAAGCCCGTTTAAATTCAGTAAATTTCCTATTATTTATCCCATAGATACATCGCCCTGGTTGACCACAGATTACATATTCAAAAGAAGATTTTTTTGGGTAGAATATTTTCAAAATGGAAAACACGAGTAGTTACCTACTTAAGAACTTTATGATTTAGATATGTTTTGAAAAAATAAACGTTTGGAATGAAATAAAATATTCAAATTAGTGTTTTTTTTTATTTTTATTTGGAGATAGTTACTTTCGCTTTCAATCAAATTATGGCACCCTAATGACAAGCAATAATTCGTAACTTTATTTTTTTTTAAATCCCCAGCAAAGGCCGGGTACACATCAGCTAGTATTATATATTTGTTTCTTGGAGCTGAAATCAAATCAATATACCCTAAATGAATCTAACTCTATAAGCAAATCTGTTTATTTACAACGATATTACCAGATCAAATAGAAAATAAAACTAAGTGATTGCATTAAGAAAAACCGGTTTACAAATATCTACACTCAGGCAAATAATTTTAAAAGGCTCAAAAAATAGTGGTTCAAACTGGTTCAAAAATATATATTTTTTAAATTGTATAATATTAATTACATACAATGGGATCTTGTACCCGCTAAGCCACCGCAAGTAGCTTGTCAGCAGCAACTTAGTTCAACAATATTATATAATACAACATTAAATAGCAATCATCATACAAATGTAAGGCAAAATTAGAACAATATACGTGCATGCATGTTGTGATCAATGTACGCAAAATTGGATTTTTTTAAATCAATTATGAAAACAGCATGACAGTTTTGTTAAAGCGATACTAAAGTCATCATATTCGTTTCGAAGTTTGAACTAGTTTAATAAATTTAAGGGTTTAAACGAAGTACTTATTTTTTAGTGCCTTTTAAGTTCACAATAAATATTTATAAAATAATGTTTCTTTTTTTAAATCCAACCCTATGTAAAAAGGTTTCGCTGCTGGTAAAATTCTCGTCATTTTTTCCTCTGCCTAACCGTACGGAAACACCTCCTAACGGACGGTTTTACGAGCCTGTAAAGTTGGCCCGCCCGTAAATTCGCCTTGTTCTCTGTGCGGGCTGTACGTTACTACCTCTGAACGTTAGCACGGTATGTCTGCACGTTGCCATAGCATTTCTGTAATTTTAAGTGTAATAACTTCGCCGCCTTTCACTTGTCAGGGGATGGCAAATGGCCTAATGAATACGAGTATACTGTTTAAATACCGTTATTTTTCGTGATAAGTCTTCTTATACTTCATTTGCCTTCTGATGTCCAGCTCAGGATACATATCTCCCTCAATTATCTTTAGATCCGTTAGTCCATGAGTTCCTAACAAAATGAGCTACCCGGTGATGTTTTTTTATAACTGCGATCTGTTTTAAATTTGAATATCGCACAAGAGTCCAAACTGTTATGTCCCAAAACTATGGCATCCCTCACGATGCTCAGAGGAGTGGGGAGGGGATAGTAAATGCGGAGGGAAAGGTTCAGAAGTACCTCGCTTTCTACCAGTCTGGTAGTAGCAATAAAATTAATTAACGAACTTGATACTTTTCTTCAACGTAAGGTATCAATTTACTTTTCAAATTTGAGTACTACGAAAGGGATGGGTATTAACGGATAATAATTTTGGGTAAAATATATAGATTTTCGACAACAACTGAAAAAAAGATGACATAAATTATTGTTTCATGTTATCTTTTTCATAACGAACTTACCTAGTGAATATATTTAAAAGTTTGCACTGATCGAAATGCCTTCCCCCCACTGATGTGCACAAGATAACAAAGAAGAAGAAAACTTGCCAAAAAAGCTAAATCTGCTTTTCAATTAAACATTTTTCATCTTTATCTTAAATGTTTATTCAGTTGGTTTTTATCCCACTCATATTTAGATCACTTTGATAGTTTTGGAGTCGGTATTTTTTATTGTTTCTCTGGGGAATGTTATTCGCACACCGAGTGTGTGTATTTCATTCGAATAATTAAAAAGGAGCAACGAGAGATATGAAGAATCAAGAAAAGGCAAGAAGTATCAAGGCGAAGCAAGAATAGGCAAGTAGAAGTATGAAGAGGCAAGAAGAAGCTAGAAGAATCAAAACGAACCAAAAAGTAATAATAAAAAAAATAAGAAGAGGCAAGAAGGAGACTAAAATACGAAGAGACTAGAAGACGTAAGAAAATACTAACATAGTCAAGAAAGAGCCAAGAAGGGCCAAGACAAAGTAAAAATTGGCAAGAAGAGACCACAGAAAAGGCTAGAAAATGAAATAGGAGCGAAGTTGGAAGAAAGAAGTAGCGGAAAGTAAAAAGAAGCGGGAAGCGAGGAACGAAAACCAAAGCATTTCCTTTATTCCTAACCATACTAATTTCCAATATTGGCTTATTAGGTTGCCAGTATTGCCACGTATACCATTCGATTTAACTCCAACTCCCTGACCATCCACAGAACACGTGTTGAGAGTTCTAACAAAACAGTGCCCGTCGGTGAACTGGTCTCACCGGGACAGGAGTACTCCTGGCTGAGATGGTACATTCGTATCGTATCGTAAAGTTTTTTTCAAAGTAAGAAAATTCATCTTAGCAAACAAGACGGAAATCACAGAGAAATAACAAAACTAGAAAGAACCATCTATTCAAATAAAAGCTGACACGAATGCCATTATATAATTTAAAAAAAAAACCATAGATTCAGTAAATAAACACAATGTAATCCGTCTTCCAGAGGGTAATAAACCAACCCGAAAGTAGTTTTTGAAAAGATAATAGTAAAGAGTACCGTCAGCAATAAAACAAATTTCAAGTCATAAATAAAAACAATATTAGAAAACATGGGAACTCACTCCCGGCATCTTGAGCTTGCGGCAACCGGTCCGACCCTGATGCCGTCCCCGGATATGCCGCAACCTGAGCCCGACAGCCACCCAGCCTACCCACGAGCTTGCAGCGACTGGTCCGACCTAAATGCCGTCCCGGATACGCAGCAAACCTCGCTCATATGATAGCTGACACCACTTCAAGCAATCGACCATACTGGCCGGTGCTATACATCAAGTACGCTCCGAGCGACGACATCACCACTTGGAAACTACCACCTTTCTCAGGAGGACTAGCGAATCACAATAGTGATGCGTCCTTGTGTGCCGGTGCCTAAATATTTACACTCCCTTGTGCGGGTCTATACGTCTCGTACATATACCATAGATTTAGCATTCATTGTGCCAGTCTCACGATGCCCGTGATAGGGTGAAACCGGTCCAGTCGAAAGTAAATAAGTGGAAAAAGTTACAAAGGTTTTTTAACAAAAAAAATCATTTAATATGGAATTCCACCATGAATTGACAGTTTCAAAATTAGAAGTAATTAAAAAAATTTCATTTAATTAAATATATTTGTTTTTCTCACAAACAACGAATGGTTGCTGATCTCTCCCCAGTCTGTCTGACACCAAAATTTGCGCAAAGGTAGAATTTAGTGAGTTTAATACGACTGGCAGGGGTAGGAGTACAGCCCGAGATACCAGCATTACCAACAGTGCCACTGGTACCACCTAAATACCTCCGTAGTAGCCTGCTGGCAGCACCGAAGAGATAAACCGATAGAAGTGTGTTGTGGGCATAACCTTATGGTCAAAGAAGTTTAATTTTTCCATACTTCTGGTGGAATTGATCAAACTTTTTGATGTTCCAAAAATTTTTCTTGGGCGAATAATAATTTTCGTTGACATGTCTGGAGTCTTGGAGTCAAAAGGGTTTATGTAAATTTTCTTAAACATTCGCTGTTTGCCTGTTTCCGAGCATTTTTTAATCCTAAATTGTCTATAGAGGTGCCCGCTCACTTTCATGGACGTAAATTTGACATTTGACGTTTCCCTTTCGTGAAAATCAAGACAAAACGTAGCTTATAATAAGTCAAATATGTTAGGTTCTCTTCAGTTTTATTTAAAACATTCGAAAAAGATGTTTTCTCATTCAAAAAAAAATCTTTGTAATTCTATATTTAAATCACGATAAATAATACATCACGATTCAATAATTACGTTTGACATTTCACTGACATTTGTTCACCCTGTTGACACTTTTTATAACTAGTCTTCTGTTAAGGGGACTTAATCCATAAAAATCGATATCCTAATTAATCGTAAATTTTATTTAAAATTTCCTTGCGTAGAGCGTATTTGTGTATTTGAACAGTGTTGAGGCCAAATTTTGGCTCAACAGTTGCTCAGTATGGTTGGATAAACAGCCGTTAAACTTATTTGTGTTGTTTTGTCGGGTAAGTTATAGTTTAGGTGCAAAGTATCTGAAGTTTATTTGTCCAAATGTTGTTATTGTTTCTAGTAAGTATACTTTGGATTTATGTCACGTGTTTCGTTTGTTTGCGTATTTTCGTAATATTTTGTTCATTTGTTTTTGGAGAGGTGAGTGAATAATTTTCTCCAAAATTTGTCGAACAACTGGTACTTGAAATTAGTTATATATATATCTATTAAACTATTTTAATCTATAATTTTTTTTTGTATTCTACACAAAAAATGTACATGTGTGCACAATGCGCATTCAAGAGAAGACTCGTTTGTGTTCGTGTCGTAAAAGTCCGTGCCTATCGATACAAATTACAAATGTAGCAACCAATGCCGTCTGTTGGTACCTCTACTGATTAGTACAACTTTACTAACGAAATTATAGCATCTTATAATAATAATAATTGGATGATTTGTACAGCGCCGTTTTTGTGAAAAATCACCTTTCACGTTTTCTTTCGTGCAATAATTGTACGGTCGAAAATGCGGCCATATAGAAAGACAGTACACTAAAATTCATGATCAAGTGGGCGCCCCAGTGGAAGCGACCTAGAGCGAATTGAAATAGATCGAGGAGGACTAAAACTGGAGGTAAAAGGCGAGCGACCGTAGAAGATGGTGAAGCATTCGTGGAGATATTCACACTTCTAGTGATTATCTGTTCAGTGGGCACAAGCAACTGAAGTCACATACAAGAACATTTAGTTCTAGACGCCTCAGTTTAGTGCTCTTCTGTGGAAAGGATTCGACGTGTTTTCTGTTCTGTTTACGATGAAATGGATACTTACTGCTTTTACATCGGAGAGTGTTTTATGGATGTGGTTTAAAAGAAAGGGTTTTGGTAGAATGGACGGCTTAATTTACGACACCTTCAGGGCTTCTCCTTAAATACGATTTTTTCGTTTCTAGAACCAATATGCTTGATTAGTTAACGATGATTGGTATTTATAAATGTATAATTTTAATTAGAGCATGCTGAGGTCGTAACGTTTTGAATTTTATGAAAATATCAAAGATGTACGCAGTCAAAATGTGCCGGACGGCCGATAAGCGTGTGACTCCACGGTACACAAAATGACTGGCGCGGCAGAATGTGGTACTGCCATTCGAATTGTGATTTGTACTGATTTGTGTCTTGTGACTTCACTGGTATTCTACACAAAGCAGTCGTTTTACCCATGTTCACTTTGAGACCTCATTACCTCGTCATTTTTGGAGATATAGAAAAACTAATTTTACCGTCGTTATAACTCTTTAAATATAATACATTTTCGTCAAACAACCACCGGAATCTGAAAGAATGGAGAGAGGCGGAGAAGAAGGAGCTGGAGAAAAGAAAGTTAAGCCTAACCCTTTGACATAATGATGAAACATTTTTAAAATCATTATCCTGAAAATGTGAACTTAAAGATCAATATGATTTCAGCCATTATAAGCATGTAAATCTCTATCTACCGTTGGTACAGTTATATTCCACTGCGAGTTAATGAGGCGCGTAACACCAACTCCCCGGGGGGTAGTAGTATACAGAATAAGTTAGGTACGCGGTGTCACCTCGAGGGCGTAGCGGGAAAGAGGGAGGCGACCTTTCCGGCGACCGAGACGTCGGCGTCGTTAGGCGACGCATGACATTTGGAGAAACCAGACCGCAAATTAGTCTCGCAAGACAGACTAGGGAATGGGCTGAGTGGGACAATGCACTGAACAGACACCTAGAAGTATGATTTCTTATTTTTATTGTTCATGTTTCTTTTCTCTCGTACTTTGTGTTTTTTTTTTTCATTTTAATTATATCACATTTTTCTTAGTACTGTAATATCTACGTGCATGTGGAATTTATGGCTTTGATATATATTTGTGTGTTAAATAACAGATTTCTCAAATCAATGTAGGATATATCACCACGTGCCCGACAGACAATAACCAGCGATTTCTGAGTATCGTCGCTGCACATATAATATAGCTTATGTGCCGTTTAGTACATTCTGAGATGATCGAGAAAAACTGCTTTGAAAATTAATTGCAAAGAAGAGATTTGCTAAAAAGAATAGATTTGTTCAGCTGGAAAGTTTGCCTAATAATAATAAAAAATATTTTTTCAAATCTAGTCTGCAATTATTTTTTAAAGCAGTTTTTCTGGATCATCTCAGAATGTACGAAACGGCACATAAGCTATATTATAAATGCAGCGATCGTATATTTGGAGTCAAAAACGTAGTCCTCTTTATAATGATAATAATCGGATGATTTTTATAGCGCCGTTTTTGTGAAAAATCACCTCAAGGGCGCTGTACAAATATTAATTACTTCCTATTCTTATATTATACTTATATTACATCTATTCTATTAAGTTTTTCTTTTTTTTACATTTATTTTCTCTTTTTGGACAGGCTATCGTTACACATTATTCATAGACCAAATAAAGATATGCAGTTAAATTATCAAAACTAAATACGGCTTGGTCTAAGTTTTCATACATGTTAAATTGCAAAAAAGAAGCTAACTATACGATATATTGCAAGACGCTAATACAAATGATAGAGTGATTGCTTCCATTATATTCAAGAATGTATTTAAGCTAAAACAATGAATTATTATCCATACATTTTTAGAATAAATAACACAGAATACTCTTAAAAAGGGGTGAGCGGCGGGGGAGGACGGTGGCCGGGGGGACTGATCCATAGGGCCCTCAAATCTTCTTTGTCTTGCTGGTGTTGGTCTGCACGTACGCCAGGTGGCGCTTGTCGGCCGGCTTCGGGATCTGGAAGGAGCACATCAGCGTGTCAATCACTGACATCATTGCACCTGCATCCTGCATTTTCGAATTCCCCGCAGAAGTTGGGCGCCGAGAAGTGGGTGACCAGTTGCCTCTTGGCAAAGAACTCATACCCGTCCTCTACCACGCATGTATCTAAGTATCGAGATAAAGTTGGCAGTGTATCGCCCCACGGTTATTTATGGTCACCAGATCTGGATGTTGAACTAACGAACACGTTATGCCGATAGTAATATGCCGAAGTGAGATATTTAAGAGGAGTTTCGAGAGTCACAAAATGGGATCGAATAAGAAGCTCGATTATCAGGGAGGAGCTAAACATCGCACCACTGCTACTCTTCATAGTCGCAACTGAGGTGACGTGGGACGTATTAAGAATGACAGAAGATCGAGTCCAGTGGGTCGCCGCAGACACAGGTGGGAGAAGCAACTCCAAAGGTTGTACAAGGAGAGACTAAACCTACTATGGACGGATTCCGTTGACGTAGCACAGGACAGGGACGCCTACAGGCGCCTTGTCGATGCGATGAATCCCGGCCAAGTAGGACAAGGGAGAAATATGTATGTGTATATCGTAACTTTTTGAACTTCGGTTTGAACAAAATTATATTAGATTTTCTAGTACCACCCTGAAACATGGTGTGTACAGAAAATTAACGTCGCCGATTTAAATACGACCATTCAATTACGTCAAAGAAATTGATTTTCTGTTCAAGAAAGAATTCGATATCTTTTGAAATTGTTTGATCAAATTCACCTGAAATAAAGACAAATTGAGCTCACCTCTGGCACACGGCCACGCTCACAACACACCTCTATCGGCTGATCTCACCAGTGGGACTATGGGTTAAGGAAATGTCTCGGTTTTCTGGGCTTGAAGTTGTTTGACATCGAGTTTTGACGAGGGACAAAGGACAAAGTCATTTCTCGAGCAGTATTACCAATATGAATTGGGTTATGTTCAGAAGTGTTCAGTTATTGTGTTTTCGTATTATTTCTGTTTGATCTTTGATATTAGAAATTTCAAGAATATTAGCGCTTTGATCATTCCCATAACTGCGAACTAACTAACCATCACGCCGTTTCCCCGCGGGGGTAGACAGAGGGGTTAACCCGCTATGCAACTATCTCTTGGCACACACTCCTCGTTTCATCCATACATGCTCTTCTGTTATTCTGACTCTTCCCGTGTCTTCCTCGGGTTATTTAATTTCATGTAATATATTCACCTCACATTCCTTTCTCCGTTTATCCACTCTACATTCCATCAACCTACAACTAAAACAACTTTTGGAGAAAGAAATTTGCAATATTTCTCTATAAAAGTATTTAACATCCTCCCTCTAGCAATAATAACCATTACAAAAGTAACCGAATTAAAAAAAATGTATTACGATTTGGATTATGGACACGGAAAGGAAGAATATAGATATGGTGTTAACCTAACAGAGTTTAACGGTCATGGTATGTTTTCTCATAGATTTTAGAATTTTTATTCATTTATTGCATTATAATGTTTAATCATTGAAGAAAATAATATTAACATAACCTAAATGAAACACGAAACCGGAAAAAAAACAACAGAAAATAAAAAGTTTTCAGTCGCATCTGGGACTCGAACCCAGGACCTCTGCTTATCCGGAACAACCGCTTTACCGACTTAGCTAATGATACCAGTTCAATTTATGTCTTCTTCATCGATATCATACATATCTCAAATTCAAGATTTGTCAATATTATCCTCTATTTTTAATCCCATATTATTGGCAGCTATCTTTATGATGATTACATAGTTCTAAACGAACACAATTACCAACTAGATAGTGTCTCGGATAAATATCCGATTTTTTATTTATATGGGTTTTGTGTTTCATTTAGGTTATGTTAATATTATTTTCTTCAATGATTAAATATTACAATGAGGTTTTTAAATGTCAACAAAAATAATTAATAATTAAAAATTGCATTATAATGTTCCTCTAGTAATATTTTAACATAATTACGAAAATTTACTTTTTTTTTATCAAACTTGCAAAAAACTCGACCTAATTTATAATCCGTATATAAAACCATATACAATGTGACCAAAGAACGGGGTACCCCAGTATGGTCAAATTATTATCAGTGTTGCCGATTTAGTTACAAAACAATTAAAATTCTGAATTCTGTGAGGGTTTCACAGAAACAGCTGTCACAATAATAAAAACCATAAATGCTTGTAGAACTTCATAATAACATTATTAAATTTGATTTACATTAAATTTAAAAAAAAATAACAAACCAACATAATGTGCAACTCTATTTCCTCGCCGTATGCAAAAGTATCATTCTAATTCTCTCTACGGAAGGTGTGAAAAATCGTCAATGAACACGAGTGCTTATGTGGGTGACAGTGTTATCAATTTCCTACAATTCGACAAGTATTTCGTAAGTATTTCCAAGACAGAAGAAAATATCTGTGTATTTGCCTGTTTTAAACTAACACAAAAAACAGAATATTAACAATGGCGTCATAACAATATCGTTGTGTATATCTTGTATCGCTTGTTATGTCAAATATTCCAAATCTCAGCTATATCTGCGACATAATATTATCTATCTCAATTCGACGTAGAAACACAACTACAGTCAGCATCATCGATTGCTGAATACCGAATACAAATCAACGAAATACCTCCAAACCGCACATAATACCTACTACAATCAAATAATAAAACAACTTTTCCAGAAATTTTTAAACGTGACGACAACATTATTATAAAACACTTAAGCCTCGATCACACGGAACGATTTCAACGCTGATACTTGAATAGTAGCGGTGAACTCGCTGCACGAGACAAGGTATTTGCTGCGAGTAACTCAATTAGCAGCTTTTAGATTCGATTAGAACGTGTTCAATTCTGATCACGATAAACGCGCGATTTTGGCAATCATATGATCTAGTTGCCGGTCTCGTAACCTCTTCGCCGCTACGCAACGCTAGTATCGCCTCGTCTGATATCTCGAATCGCTAGTCGATAGTTGTTGAACGTTTTCTGTGTATTTCATGTATTTTTCACTCGCTACTACAGTTTCAGTACTGCTGTGTTACCGTCTACTAGCGGATACAACAAGCGGCGATCACTCGCCGCGGCAACATAGATGATAAACGTTCCATATGATTGAGACTTTTAGTTGCTCACGATTTTCAGAATCCTTCATAGTTTCCAATAATTAAAAAATCTGAACCGATACTGTGACCGATTGTCCAAAGGTTGCATTGACCTAAAAATGTCACACCGAAAATCTTGTACGAATTTTATTTCCCCAGATCTCATATTTCACATCAACATAAAACACATATACATCTTTGCTTTGTAAGTTTATTATGAAAAGCACACGGTTCGTTGCTGGAGTAATCAATGAGGTCCTATTTTCGCCAATGTTCGGTTTATTTTATCTTTTCATTTTCATTCAGGACTCGGCTCTGCTCACTGTACTTCCTAAAATCGTACGTAGACAAATTCGTAGCATTGGTAGTTTGCATCGAAGCAATTTCTTATCAGAGTAATTCAGAGTCCCGGGGGTGATGTTCAGACGACAGAGTCTGGAGTCTAGTGTATTGCGTCTTGTGTCTTTAGTGTCTGGAAATTCTTGTCTTGTCTACCAACTTATCGGAAGTTGCCTGTGTTTCCTGCTTCGATGGAAGACAATGAATAGGAGGCGACTGAAGTTAGACTACTTGCTGGATATTAGATCATCTTGAAGATGTACTCGTATTTTCTCTATTGTTACTTCGGATGTATATTGAAAGTATATTTAACTTATTAAACATCACGCAATTTTTGTGTAGAGAGAGTGGAAAGCCAAGCAACTCTGTCTAGACTCCTGGTACATATTTCCTTTTTAATCCGCGTTCATTCATACCGTTCTGTTAGACCCCTCGTACACAAGGCTACGTAAGTATCCGATGTTGTGGACTCGAGTCGTAAGCAACTTTGTCGCGCACGGTCCGTACACATCGCTACTGAAATCTCGAGATACGCGTTGCCGCCAAGAGTATTTTTATTTATTTATTTTTATTTGTCGAGATAAAACATAATTAGAATGAATTGTTTGATGCCTGTCTCACTGGGAAAATTCCTGTGTCCAGACAGACGTTGGAGGTACATAAATTATATAATAAAGTTAAATATACTTATAAAAATTTCCTCTAGGTGAACATAAGATTAAAAATTTATTGTATACGTAAGTTTAATCCTATAAATAAAAATAATAATAATTAAAAAAAAAAACGGAGAGAGAAAATATGAAAAAAAAAACAAAGATGGTGCAGAAAATAAGGAAGTTTTGAATTAAAAATAGGATAGATATGCTGAGAGATAAAGATATCTTGGCATTGATCTAGACACGCACTTTGAGAAAAAAAAATCATAAAAATATAAGTAATTTCGTATTTTGGAAAGAACATATATAAGTCTCGACTTAATTGGCGAAGATCTCGGTAAACTGGTCGCCGGAGACTGGTGTCGTCGACAAATCGTCGGCGACGTGTTCCTGTTTACGAACCTCCCTGCAAGTGTACTGCGGTAGTCGCGAAGGTATTCGAGTCGCCGAGTATCGGATACTTGCGTAGCCTTGTGTACGAACTTCTTCTGCCACCCCATTCTTCATCCATCCAATCTACTCGTACATGTCCAAACCATATAAGTGGCCCTATCTTAAAGTTGATCACTTCTCTTACGTTCATATCGCATTCTTTGCAGATTTTCTCAATCGTTTCATTTCATATTTTATGTCTCAGGGATTTCATTTAAAGTGCATTCGGTCTTTTTACACTTACATCAGTCAGTTCTGTGCCTCACTGCTGTAATTGTTGTGTAATTGTTGGTATCAGAAATCCATTGTGTGCTGACAGCTTATTTGAATTGAACTTGTTAATCATTGATTGAAACTGAAATTGTCCTAGTTTATGGGATTGATTGGTTTCGGAGAATTCTTGACGATTTTAAAGCGTTACATTTTCCTTTTGCTGGATCACTGCAATACCTACATCTCTGCTCACATTTTAACTGAAAATTTATATAATTACATCATTTTATTAAGTTCTGTTAGTGGGTGACAGCCGTTTAAACCTTCGAAGCCATTATTGAACTTCAAACTCTGGTTACAGTATCAAAATCTTTCCAAGTCAACAAATCAGACCCTACTATTGTCCCACCAAAATCATTTGTTCTTGATATCTCGTTGCTATTAGTGCCTCAGACTTATTATTCTTCACGATTTCCCAAACTAAATACATTCTACCATTCATTTACCAGCCATAGCTCTTTCATAAGTCAGACCTATTATTTCCGAAGAGATAACCTGAAAGAAGTGTATTATGGGCGTGTGCGTGTGCCCAAAGAATGCAACATTTTCAATTCATTAAAAGGAATTGAAGAAAAAACACCCGATTACCTGGCGTCTTTACCAGATTATCATATCTCTTACCAAATAGTTCTTAAAAACCTTAAATTATAGCCTAGTTCAATTATATCTAAACTACGTAATTGAAATCTGGAAACACGCATCAGAAACATACATAAATTAATTACAGGTTATACAAAACAATGTAATCAAAAGGGTATTTAATTTAATTCTAGAACATCCACCAAAAAAATATACGAGAAAACAAAACTGTTAACAATAAGAAAACTATACGAGTATAATATGTGTTTCTTCATATATAAAATAAATAATAAACTCATACATGCAAACACAGAAGTAATTGAAACACACTTAACGCGACAACATGATAATATACATTTAAACATCATACATACACAATATGGCAAGCAATCCATTAGCTACGAGGGGGGCAATTTATATATTCGCCTTAGATAGATATTTTTTAAAAGAAATTGTTTTATCCAAAAATAAACGAACAAAATAATTAAAATGTGTAAAATTGTAAAGCATTTATTTAGGAAATCATTCTAGTTAATTAAGTTAAAATGAATTTTTATTTTTAGTAAAATTTAAGAAAAAAAAAATATATATACAGAGTTTCCGGGGGTAAAGTGCAGTAACTTCGGGGGGTATCCGAAATCCTAACTTTTAAGGGTAATTTTCAGGTAAAAAGGTTGAATTGTTTATATGGAAAATAAAATATTCTTCTATGAAAAAATATTTTTGTATGCGAAAAAAATAATGGGATTTCGAAAAAAGGGATTTATCTTTTTTACTTCTACCATCATGTAGAATCACTTCCCGAAGTTACTGCACTTTACCCGCGGACACATCGTACATATGTTTTTATACTGTTTTATAAACACGTATATTATAAACTGTTCATGTTTTACAACATCATAGTAATTATAAATCTACTGCCTTTATAACCCACCTATTGCGCTGAAACTAGTTACTTACATAGTATCTACCTTCTCACTTCTTTTAAACTTATGTTATTATATTATGCACTTAACTACTTCTTATACTCTTTTTTACAACCTGCTGTTATAATGCAACCACAGGTCTATTATTCATTGCGATAATTACGCTGTAACTACATACTGTTATATTGCTACTTACTTCTTTTACACTTATTTATTATTTTATGTGCACATTATTGTATTCCCTTGTAAAATTATGTGATAAATGTATCAACATGTAAAAGCCTTCTAGGCGTGAATAAATAAATATCGAAATTCTCACTTTAACATAAAAACATTTTATATGCCTATCTAGGACCAGGCGTCGAAGTCTTACGTTAATTGGCAACATTTTTTTTCTCTAAAATCGGTGTAGATCGCACTTCTATGGATTTTGTTTTCAGTGCCTATTATTCAGTACAAACAGAAATGTGAAATTTGCAGACAGACGATGCCTGTTTTCATCCCTTTGTCTTAACCAATTCGCGAATTCTTGGAAATAATTATAAAATTTATAACCGCAGAATAAAGCCCTTAAAGACCCGATTTAATTGCTTCTGAAGATTTAACAAAATACTGTTAATTGTTTTGGGTATTATCGTTGGAATGGCGGCTATTTAAGTATTTACGAGTGTTTTGTGGCAGCATAAAGTAGAGACGTTTGTTTTTGACGTCTTGGGGTCTTTTTTGACGACCTCCATGGAATAGCGTTAAACTCCCTGGCTGTAAAAATGTTTTTGTTCTTATTTATTTGGCTAATTATCTCACATGTATTTTTTAAAAACAGATTTGTTAAGTTGTATATCGATAGATCGTTCTAGAATGGCAGATACTTCCCCCTGGTCAAAGACCAACATTATGAATTGAAACTTGGGTTGAAATTTTTTTAGCCGTGTTTGCTGACCTGATTTGAAAATGCTAACCTTCCTCTTTCCCATCTTCTTCGCATCCATACTCCTGCTACTTAATTTTCCCAAATTTGAAATACGAGTACCATAGTCACACTTGCTTCGGACAGTTAGGACTCTTTTGTGGTGTTCTCATTTAAAAAATACCTATTCGATTTGCCCACATTTCAAAAACTTTTGTCATTCATATCATGCTTGGGTATCCTTGTATTCATGCCTTACAGAAGAATGGAGAAAACTTACTTATTACCTATCATTCTGATTCCTGATTGATTTAGGTCACGGTTACAGAAGGATAATACAGGCACTCATGACTAGAGATTGCATATTCGAATTTTCGGATTTTTTAAATCTCTAAATCCGGAAATCTGAAATTTAAAAAATGGGCAATTTATCTAAAAGATGCATATTTCAATAACCGAAAATGATAAAATTTAAAAAAAATCTGATATGCGTTATTAGAACTTATTAAAGGGGAAAATTTAAATTGTGCCACTTATCAAGCACGCGAATTAGGGTATATCATCCCATTCGTATACATAATATATCTAATCATTGAAGAATATAATTAAAAAATTTCAAATTAAACATGAAACTTGTTGTCCCGGTAAGACAGGGTTCTAGGTTCGATTCCCAGATTCGACTCCAGACAGATTCCCTTTTATTTTCTGTGTCTTTTTCGGTTTCATATTTCATTTGAAATGTTTTAATATTATCTTCTTCAATAATTAAATATTACAATGGGGTTTATAAGCTTCAATTAGTTATTCCAATAAATTGAATATTACATTTATTTTCGCACAACAGAATATTTTGTTCTATTCCTTTTTCGTACTCGTGCTCTTTCGTACATTTAATACTATTTTAATATTAATATTTTCTCTGTTAAATTAATAAGTACTAAATCTTGTACCTGTGTATAATGCGGACATTTGGTTATTTGGTTAACAACCTTATTATTACAAATTTACTTATCCGTGTCTTAGAAATGTCTACATATTAAGTGGTATACGATGCTATAAAGGCTAAAGCACTTCTTCAAAATTCGCAGAACATCTCTTAGTAAATAATCACGTATAACTATTGACTTACAACTAAGACTTATAGCTAGGGATTAACTACTGACACATATAATTAGTGACTTACTTCTATGGCTTATACCTAGTGACTTACAACTAAAAGTTATAGCTAGTGACTTACAATTTAGACTTGAGTAGTTATATTATAGAATATAAACCTAACACATACTTAAACCTAATACATATTTATGACCATGTGCATATGTTCCAAACACTAAATAAATGCCTATTAGCTAGCCTGTTGGACGCGTTTATTTCATATGAAATTGCGTTCCAAATGCCTCATTGTATAAATATTTTAAAATTTGGAAAATTCTGATTTCATATTAAAAAAAACATGGATATTTTTCCACGGATTTTGATTGCGAAAAATCTGAAAATCCGGATTGCAATCTCTACCCCCACCCATAAGAATTCGATCCTTTAATAACTGTACTTTTACTTCTTATATGTACGGTGGATGATATTATATCTTCTGTATGATTTTCGAAGTTCTGTTTTGATAAATAGTATGTACTTACCGTCTAAGTGCAATACCGAAGATTTCTGAAAAGAAATATTATGTAAATACCCGCTTTTATAAATCCAGTGAAAGGATTGACTTATGACTGCTCTTAGTCAAACTCTGGGATTGAACACAAACTGGGAGAGTTGGGGGGCGATCGTTCACCCACTTAGTCGACAGTCTTATTCGATCTGTCATGACCAAAAAAAAAACGTTATTGTATATAAGTGTTTTTTATTTATTTATTACATAATAGCGGTCGAGTTTCAATATTATCGAAATCTGGAATAAAAATGTTGCGTCTCGTTTGCTTCTGTCAGTAAAAAGAGGTATTTCAACAAAATTTCAAGGATGTTTCAAGGGAAGCGCTTTTTCAACTAGAATCAAAGATCATATGAGTTATAAGAATAATAGTAAAGGCACTGATTCAAAATTCGTATATCATCTCTTAGAGAATAATCCGCTTGGCAACAAAGAGCCTAAACCTTTACATTTAGAAATAAAGGGTCTTCGATTATGATTAGTGGAACAACTGGAGATAAACAAAAGAAAAAATGATCTAAATATAACGATAATAAATAAAATTTTAAAAAAATTATACATTCTCCACCACTATTTTCAAGAAATCTTAATAATTTAATTCCATAAAATAATTCAGGGGTTTAACACATTTAAATTCATGACTTATATAGCATTCAGGTCATAATAAAACAATTAATAAAAATCTGCCATCACTGAAAGCGGGAAAAAAAGATTTTACTGTAAATTCCTTCAATGATGACTATTATTACATAATCAAATACCTGAATTAAATAAATCACTAAGAGGAAAAAATCAAAAGTCAATATGTGAAATTGGTCCATGTGCCATCGCCAATACTCTAAATAAAAACTTGAGTGCAACAAAAATTATTTATGGCTATATACATGATGTAGCAAAAACGAACAAGTCTTATGTACTGGGTGTGTTTTCCCATGAAAAGCCCTAAGTGCCGCTCGACGTTAGTCGTGTTTAGTAATAAAATGACTAAAGTACCAATGGCTAAATGACCGAGTCTTCTATAAATTCGAAACTAAAGTAGCTATATCTTTAATTTCATGGTATATTTCTAAATTTAAAAATTTCCAACCTTTCTGTAAGGCCTTATATTTTTTTTAGTAAAAAACCAAAAAAATTATGTTTCCTAAGAATTAGTGTATTTATTCAATAAAAACCCAATATCTCAGTTCAAAATTTTTGGTAGGTGCTTTAGTTAATTCGTGTGTTCAATTTATTTCCAGGTAATTCAAACAACATAAAAAATTGACTTTTGGTAAATAAAATCATAAAAGTGAGTCGTCTCAATGTGGCCTAACCACAGTTTGAAAATGAAAATTTATATTAAATCTTTGATTTTTCAATACGTTTACAAGAATTTGTTCGCCGGTGTAAAGTGCCATTTAAATCAAACATTTTTGTGATTGACACAACATTCTAATCTCAACCCCGAGTTTCAAAGGTTTAAAGCTCAACCACCGATTAATGACGAATAACATAAAGAAAGGGGTGCTTGCTTCATTAAGCTTATTTCCTGGGCTGGGGGAGGCTTCGTAAAATGCTGACGGGGTAGGCACCATGACGAAATGTCAAGAAATTATTATTATTATGATAGGGGGTGGAGTGAGGGGATCAGGTTACTTTGGGGTGGTGGGGGGAATCAAGAAAGGACAGAAGAATGTTAAAGATTATACGGAATGAATTTTTACAGGGGCGCATTAATATGATTATGAGGAATACTTTCCATTTTGAGAATAATAATACAGAAGTAAATTATTTCGTAGCCTGTTTACAAAGTTAATCAGTGAGTTTTATATGATGAATGAGCCGTTGACGATTTAACTCCCTGACTCCGCATAGGTATAATATTAGGCCGAAGGAAACGAGGAAGTAACTAAATCGAAGGTTCTCTGAAGATCCAGCATCACTGATGCATTCGGCATCGGTGAGCAGCTGAGAAAAACACCAGACGCGTTCCGAACATGTGTACACGTTCAGTGCCAGTTCGTGGCCTATCTTATAGGAAGTTCTATTGTCGATTTTAAAAAATGAGAAAAAAAATTCCTCGTTTACATGAAAAATTCCTATGTTTGTCTTTTTCATAATTATATATACATTTTTAGATAGATCTAAATGAATTTCACCATATAACTACACCAGAGATTATCGATCTAGAAACAAGATACAATTTGGCGATTCATTAAAACGTTTGTGGCTAATTAATAATACTATAATGTCGTGGGTAACAAAAAAATGTTTTAAATATGAAAATCACAATTCACGGATGAAACTGTTCGTTTTTTTACAGAAAAAAGTAACACCTTCAGTAATTTTATTATTATAATAACTTAAAACATGACAATCACAGTAAAAAATCTGTTGGTTCTTGCAAAATACTGTTCCGTACAAATTTGGTATTAGCAAATATCCTTAGTCGCTGCACACAATGGTCACCTAGCAGATTCCTACTCGGCACGGTTTTCCGTCGAATCACCGCGAGTATATTTTGGAATTATTTCTTAGGATAGAAAGTCCAATAGTCGCTGAGTTCATAACGCACGCATGGGATTCAATTCAAACTCGCTCTCGTGCAGTATTACCTATACAGACAGTGGATCTTTTAGCACGGAATTTGAATAGCGCGCTGCTTAAGAGGAACGGCTGCGCTGCCTGTTTCATACAGAAGTGTTTTATTTATTTTTGTTTTAAATTATGAAGTATAAACCATGAAAAAAAATATATTTGCGGGTTTATAGTAGTTTTTTTTTTAAATATATCGTATTTGCTACGTGAATATGATTACGTAAATAAAAATACGAATACAAAAAAAAAAAAAAACTATTGACAGGTCGATATTTTATATTATGTACGCCAAATTTGTATTCCAATGTAATTTGGTCGTTTTTAGTTTAATTTAAAATTCACCATAATGCTTATTCTAATTTTTTGATTTTTTTATTTATTTTATATTTCATTATATTTAAGTAGATGGGGTAAAACTTTTTTTTAAATTACCTTTAGCCCCCAAATAATTGTTAAAGGGGCCTAAAATCACGAAAAATCAATTTTTGAATGGCTTATATTTCATAATGTAAATAAAAAATAAATAAATTACTTCTAATCCGAACTAGATATTTACTTTACTTTTTGATGAACGATCATTAGGTTTGGGTGAGAATTTGGCCTCAAATCCAAATTAACTTTTGTATGAAACAGGACGCGCAGCCGTTCCTCTTAAAGTGTGTAGTAAACGGTTGCCGTTCGTCACATGAGAACGGATCATTTTTACAACTCGTTCTTGTGTTCAACAGTTCGGGTGTGAAATTACTTGTCTCTGTGTTCCATCCATCCTGCAACATAGGTTCCACTCCACACAGTATCCTCAAAGATGACATAAATCCCGAGAGAAACGATATCCCTCGGGTCAAACTGTTACAAGTTAATGTTTAAAAGAACAGCATTCGTGTAGCTACTTTGCATTACTTGAAAACCTCTTGTTATTATCGTGAAACTATCCATGGCCTTTGAGTCCAGAGTAACCTATCTTAACGACTATTCTATAGAAATTCCCACACTCGTAGGTGTCTTATTTTATTCTGGCGAGTTCCATCCCTGCCCTACAAAACGCTGGTTCGTATCATTAGCGAGTGGGGAGGTTTTTATCAAACTCCTTCCCCTACCCTCCCCTCAGCCATCAGCCTGTGGTGGGCTATAACGACGCATCAGTCGTCGGTCGTCAGGAGATGGGGAAGTGGTGGCATCCTTATCCTTTCTCGGATTGTGCTTTTTATACTCGCATGTACCAATATTAGTACTATCTTGACTGTGATGGTTCGTGGGTATGATTATCTGACTGAAGCACTGAAAAGCACATACCTAGAAGGGTGATATACTCGTATACCGATTTGAAAGAAAACTGATTTCGTCATTTTACAAAAGACCATTCGATTCCTAGGTCCCGACGGGCCAATGAAATTGATTTTCTTTTGCAAGAAGAAATTTGGTATTTGAAAATGTTTTCACCTGAAGTGAGATAAAATTGACCCCACTTTAAGCACAAAGGCAAGCCCACAACACACTTCTATCGGTCTACTTAAATAATCCTTTGGAATTTTAATTTTTATTTAAGGTGAAACTTTAAATTATTATGCTTATTCGCGAACACAGATGGCGTTAATCCTTATTATTTAATCATATTGCGATGAATTGTTTATTGGCGGGAATTACGTACCGATTATGAAATAAAATAAGTTGTTATTGTAGGTTTAATAGGTAGGGGTAGGTAGGCTCAATTCCCTCAAGAAACCAAATAAACTAAAATACAATATATATATATTAATACATTCCTGACGATGAAAGTGTCGCTTTCGAAACATGTAGATATTTATGTATATTTATAAAGTGGTGTAAGCAAAGTATCTTTTTTAATTAATTAATTAATAATGACGCTACAAAGTGAATACCAATCGTTTGAAGAAATTATAAATTACAACTCATTAACACATACAAGTACATACAGTTTGTGTTAGTGTTACAATAAAATATTCGATATTTAAAATCATTCCATGCTAAAGGTGTTTTTTTCCTAAAATATTAAGAACTAACGCCATCTATGCTCGCGAAATTCACCCAAATTCACTTCTTTTTGTTGGTTTCGTTTCAGTTGTACGTTAAAGTGACCGTAACCATTGGCCAAACTTACGTTAAATTACTATAATTTAAATGTGTGTGATGTGTTATCGAAGGTGTTAGTCTCGGAACTTATTGCAAAACACACATTGTTCGCACTACACACAATTACATTTCTCATTAACGTAATACGCCATATTCTAGGCATTTTGATTTCGCGGTTTTCTGGCAACACAACACAATTCGCCCAAAATTGACATAAAGAAAACCGCACATTATTATGTAATACGTGACAGCTATAAAGCATGGTGAACACTAAATAACACCACACTACAACTAATTCCATCGCGAACTAACTTTATCCCTACTAGGAAATAATGTCTACTTCAAATGTCTTATCCCAGTTTCCTCCGCTTCTCTCTCTGCACCCTGATCCGTGCTTTTTGCCTTTGCGACGCAGATGTTCGGCTTAATCTCTGCTTTTTGTTGCGCGGTTTTTGCCCCTTCCTTTCTCCCCTTCCTTCAATTAGGCTAAAAGTTACACAGACGAATTGGGAACAAAGATAAATAAAGATGTTTTGTTGTGAGCTGTTGTAGTTTTTGGTTATTTAGTTTTTTTTTCGCTGGAAAACTCTAATCAGGAGGAATATGACTAAAGATCTAACCATCGTGCAATTCGTTTCCCTGTTGGCAGAAAAGATTTTTGTTTTTTACTTATTTTTAATTATTAATATGTTTTTGATGGTACAATGGTTATAATCTTTTTTTGTTTTTAACATAAACTTATAAATATATCTGAACAACCTACGTGTAATGTATATAAAACAAAAAAAATTCCACATAGGCCAGGCCAGTGCGTAGCTATACCTGGTATCAGTTAGTGGTAGTGTATTAGTATATTTGTATTAATACATGGATGTTGAAGGTAAGTTAATTAAATGATTTTAAGTTAAATAAGAAAAACAAAACGAAAAGAAACCAAAGAAAACGGGAAAAACATACAATTACAGCAGGAAAAGGTTAATATGTTTGGTTTTAATCCAGTTTTCATTTTTGTGTGTGTTTAAAGACGATATGTTTGGACACTTACATTCTGTAGATAGAAAATTATAAATTTTAGGAGCAATAAAAAAAGCATGCCTCTGCGCAAACCTAGTTTTACACAAATGTACTTCAAGTATATTGAAGAATGACACATAACCCCTTTTTAGCATTAATTCTTGCCTTATCCACATTCACAGATCCTCTCATTAACATTATTTTTCTATTCCGACTCTTTACTAGATCCGACTTAAATGATGAAGAAGCCAGCGACACCCGAGGAAGACATGGCACGATCAAGCGAATCAAATACTTGAGTCGGACCATGTCAGAAGTCGGAATAACAAAATATAATGTAAATGAAGTAAGAAGTGTTTGCCAAGATCGAGTTGTTTAGCGGTCCGTCCTCTCCGCCTACCCCTGCGGGGAAACGGCGGGATGGTTAGTTAGTTAGTTCTACTCCTGTATATTGATTAAAACTCTTTCCGAATATGAAATGATGGGCAACACTTCTGAAAAACAAATACGTATTTAAATCTTCCACACTCAAAAACCAGACTATATTGTCAACTTTCAAATAGTCATAAATCCATTTTCCACGGTACGGCACTTGCATTCCTTGGTGATATTTCACAGTTCTACAATTCACACGCTTTGAAGTCAGAGTTGAAACGTTCCATTTCCGTTTTCCTCGTTTCACAATCCGCATCCGTTCGTCCCCGTTCCCGTTCCGCTCCTGTTACGCTCCCCTCGCCGCTAACCACGCCGCTTCCCGCGCCGCTACCCGCCGTCTGCAAACTGCATCATAATGCAGTACTAAGAAGAAGACGCTGTTGATTGACACAGCGATTCGTTAACGAGGCGTTAAACCGCTTTACACTTTCGAGACGGGGCGGAATTGTGAAAGGAAAATAGTAACTGAAATGTGATACACAAAAGATTCTTGCGGCCAATAGGATAACTTACGGTGTTCAAATTTTGTGCGTATTTGTGATTTTACTTCTTCATCCCGCATTTAGGATATTCCTTGCAGTATCCAATATCAAAGGTTGAAATCATAGACAGTTTAAGGCTGTCTGATACTTTGGATCAAGAACGAAGAAGAAATGTACCTAATTTAAATCATAAATACGTAATTGTTACGATCATTATGTCTTTAGAATTCCCTTGTAACAAATTTGAAATATTTTTTTTTCTCTTATGTAATTCCTACATATATACGAGTATATTTAACGCGTCCTAAAACTCCACGTATGGGATATGTTGTTTTTTATAATTTTTTTTATCTATACAACCTTAGTTATGTAATAACAGGGTTAAGGTATTGTGTCTTATCTCACTAGGAGAACCTGTGTTAAGAACAGGCAAGGTTTACAGTATAAAATTTACAGTTGACAAAGTTTACAGAGTTCGCAAAGTTTACAGTTTATAAAGTTTACAAAGTTTAAAAAGTTTAAAAAGTTTACAAATTTTACAAAGTTTACAAAGTTTACAAAGTTTACAAAGTTTACAAAGTTTACAAAGTTTACAAAGTTTACAAAGTTTACAAAGTTTACAAAGTTTACAAAGTTTACAAAGTTTACAAAATTTAAAAAGTTTAAAAGTTTACAAAGTTTACAAAGCTTACAAAATTTACAAAGTTTACAAAGTTTACAAAGTTTTATAAATGTTAACTTTTCGATTTTAACCAAATATATTGTTGTGTTCCCTGTAACCTGAGTGTACATCTCCGGAGCTCGAGGTATTTTCCGATACTGTAAGGGAAGGGTTCATATTCATTATGTTATCCATTTTGTTTGCCTACTTGGGGTTTAAAATGAGCGACCTTTAGATCTAGAGCCAAGGAGCCTGCCGCCCTACCACGGAGGTCGTATATATTAGCATATTACTCTTCCACATAACATGTTACAATTTTATACAAAATAACCTTAAACCTGACACGTCACGAAAGTGTTAACAGCTTCGTTAATAGCTCATTCGTTGTACTAACGATTCTAACGAATGGACGTCTTTAATTACCTCCCCGGCAGCTGACAGCCGTTCTATTTTCAAATTCAAACATCCAACGTTCTAACGGGCCAATGAAGTCGTTGCTAGCGCCCGTGACAGTAGTTCGGATAAGATGAAGAATGGGGCCGATAGGAAGACATGACCAAGCCAAAGGTGATTAAGATAAACGAATAGATGGGCGCACTAAAAGGTGGCATCCTTTGGAATAATTTAGATAATTAACTCATTTATTCAAAAAGCCCAGATAAGCTCTGAGTAATTTCTAACTCTTCCTTACGGTGCTATAAAGTCCCTCGAGCTCCGGTGCTGTAAACCCAGTGTACAGGGAACTCATTTAAGTTGAATAAAAATGAATAGTCTACATTTATAACCAACCCTGATGTATGGAAGTGAGTCATGGAACTGGAAAAGGAAGTATGAAAGTAGACTGAATGCTGTAGAAATGAGATCCCTGGGACGTATGTGTGGTAAAACCATGTATGGCCGTGTGAAAAGTGTTAAAATTCGTAATGAATGCAAGGTTTATGTGAGCGTAATCAGTGAGATTAAGAAAGGGACGCTTAAATGGTTTGGGCATGTAGAGCGAATGAAGTGTAAGAAAGGAGTGTGAGGAGAAGATACGATAAAGTAAACCAAATACTTGAGTCGGGCCATGTCAAGAGTCGGAATAATAGGAGAGTATGTATGAGACGATATATGAATGTGAATCAAGCAAGAAGTGTGTGCCAAGACCCAGTGACAGCTGTTTCGGCGTTCAAAGCCATTTTCAAACTGTGGTTAGGCTTCGTTGAGACGACTTATTCATATAATTCTTTTTACCCCCACACAATTTCCATTTTTATGGTGCCTATAGTAATGTATTACCTGTGAAACCAATTTACTGAGAAAATAATTGTATAATTTTGAAACATGTTGATATATATATTAATAATGTGGTGAATACCAAGCTATTTTTAATTCATTTATTAATAATGACGCCACAAAGTGAATACCAATCTTTTGAAGAAATTGTAAAATAATATTCTTATAACCACTCATATAAAACTTTGTACTAAATAATGTTTTTTCTCTTTTTTAAAGGTGAGTTCATAAGTCCAGTACCTACCCACCTTTTACACCTTCGAATCGTAAGTAGCGACTACCCACTATTTTTACCAAGCACTTTATATCAGCTTGGGTAATTGTAGCATTTAAGTAAATTATATTTGCCCCAAGGGGTAAGCGGTGAGCACTGATGAGGGAATGACTCTCAGTATGTCAAGTAGTCAGCCTACGTACATAATGAAACCTGGTCCATTATACACGGGGTCCGGAAACTAGTGTTACAAGTGGGAAACTGGTGAATCTACATCACACAAGGCCGGTTTGTCAGTCCAAGATAGAAGGTTATATACGAGCTTAACAAAAATCCGTATATAGGCCGTAGGCATGGACAATATAGAAATCACCAATGCTACACGTTTTGTACGATTTTAGTAGAGTGACGTTTCTTTTGATAAAAAAAATTCCAATCAAACCCGCATATGCGAGGAACCTAACTGTAAATAGTTTTTGTTTTCCTGAAATCTGTGCATTATTCGTGAAAGTATGACTAACTAACCGTTGAAAACATACTATGTTCTAATATTGGATCTGAGGCCCTGTTTAGACTGCTTGAGATTGAAAGCCATCTTTTATCAATAACTATCATCGACAATCCTCATCGCTCGATGAATCATTGAAATCCACACTGATAAAAGTAGGCAATTTACGTAAGTATTAACGAGATTAACGTATGCAATTATTTACGCAAGTGTCAAATTTGGTAGACGAGTTTCATCACTAGGTAGTAGGTAACAATCACTGTTTGCGAGTTTCTTTGTACAGCCATGCTGTCATGTCAACGCGATGTTTATTTTTACGTGGGTTTTATTAAACAGTTGATTTTTGATAAAATCCCACACACCAATCAGCATGGTACCATATGTGAAGAACCTAATTGTAAATAGTTTTTTTTTTGCTGGAATCAGCGCATTATTCATGAAATTATGACGAACTAACCGTTGAAAACAAACAATGTTCTCACATTGAAAATTCCTCTTTAGACTGATTTAGATTGAAACTTATCCTTTATCAATTAATCTCATTCACATTCCTCATCGCTCGATGAATCATCACCGTACTGGTAAAAGTAGGCAATTTCCGAATTTACATAAATTTTAAATCAAATTATTTACTTTTATGACAAATTTGAGAGATAAGATGTATCACTAGAAGATGTAAGTGATCACTGCACCGGAAGAGTTACAATTATCGGCTTAAGCTGCTTAATTAGGAAGCTTAAGTTTTAGCAATATTTTCCATCACCCATAAACCGGCCCATAGAGAAGTTGAAAAAATTGTTTTCTTTTTTTTTTGGTCAACTAAAGGGTTCAAAAAAACCTATCTGGTTTTAGCTTCCACGCATTTTAAAATACAATGAACAACTGATAGACGGATTTCTTTTTTCCAATTGGACCAACAAAATTCGATCTCGATTTACTCGAAAACGAAAGCTCAAGAAGTTATATCACAAAATCGTCTCCAAATGTGATGAAGATTCACCAGTTTTCCGCTTTTACCACAAATTTCCTGACACCATGTATAGATCAACTTTTCTTTAAGATTTATTACGAGGTGGGCCATGAACCATTATTAGTATGAAACCGCGCATACAACGCGTGTCGCCAACATCCTGTAGTCATACTAATGCAATCGCATCTGCGCACAGCGGCGCCCTGACTTTGTTTCTACCAACATACCAAACTTATAACTTTTATTGCATAGCCACTTTAATAGTCCGTGCAGTTTGGTCGTACCTCGGGGGCAGTCGGTAATGCCTTATTGTTTTTAGTCACACTAGTTTGCCTTTGGTTATTGAAGCTACTGGAATTAGAATCAGTCACTCAGCTGAAAGAAGTCTGGGAAGAGAAAAAAGGGGAGAAACGTTGGGAGGTTCTTGGTTATCCAAATCTGGTCATTAAACTAAATGCAAGCTAAATACTAAGTTTGGAGATCGCGCTTTCGGATTGTCAGGGCCTACTATACTATACAAGTACTTGTATAGGTATAAACAAAGTTATGGTAATAAAAGGTATACTATTAGCTTCCTTTATATAAAATTAATAACATGTATTTTTTAACGCGGCATCAGGTTCATGGTTCAAATGCATTGTACATGTGGTCTAGTATTACAGATCGATGAACTGGTGAATATAATTTGTTATCCATACGTTGTAATAACAGGTTGTCTATAGTTAGTGATAAAATAGAGCTAGATATAGATAGAGATAGATATAGTTAAAAAAAAAGTTTATTTGTACAGCGCCATTGAGGTTGTACGGAACATACAAATACTATATTTCGGAAGGAACACCGGTACACATACGACAGTTTAATCTGTCAGCAGAAGTTTTTTGTAGGGGTATAGAATATAGGTCAATAAAGGCCGAATAACTTTTTCACAATGATGGTTTATTAAAATAACTTCTCTATTTATATGATTTTTCTCAATGAAACAAGTGACGTATATTCACAGTGATGGACGTCATTGAGATTGGTAGAAATACGTCAGTTGTGACGTCTTTAATAATTTAGTTGACGTCACTGGTGTATGTCCCAGAAATAGTGACGGCAACAACTGCCATTGACGTCATTAAATGCGTCATCTGAATTGCAGAAATACGTCACCTTGATGCGGTGACGCACTTTTAGCATGTGATTACGTAAGAGCATTTCTGCCATTTCCTAAATACGTGTTATGATTTGGACGTCCGATATAGAGTTCATTTTTTGTACAAGTCATCCAAGTAATAATAAAGCCATTTCAAGCGCTGTTTTCTTTCTCAATGATTGTTTCTACCATGGAGTATTCCTCTTTGCCGCAAAAGTCGTGACAGTAATCCCTAATTGCTTATAATTTTTTTGTGCCGAAAAAATGATAGACATAAACTAATTAATCACAATATTTTGTGAAACATTTGCTTTTTAAAACGGATGATAAACAGAAACGAGATATCGCACGTCGTCACAAATGGATGTTTAAAACGTTTGTTTGAGTGATACCTGGCGACATCTAGCGGATGTGTGTAGAGTTACACGTACGATGTAAAATTAATATTTTAAATTATCGCATCACTAAATGGCTGACAGGTCAATTAGTGAAATATAATACCTACATTAGCGTTTTGGGCGCAGGATGTATCGAAATGATGTTATACATAAGCACTGAAGAGATAAATCATAGAAGTGCGTTTGGGCGTGTCTGCGTCCCCGAAATAAGCTCAGTTTCCTTCTATGTTACATGGTTCTGATGATATTGACTAATCATTTTCAAAAGAATTCTTACTAGAGCAGGTAATCTATTTCACACTAGGACGACGTGGCAATATCGCCCACCAGTGGGTGATTAAAGTCGCATGTGGGGCGATCAAGAGTTAAATGTTTGTTGGGGGGCGATTTTATATTATTTTGGGCGACAAGCATACTTTGTGCACTTAATTGTAGATAATTCTCCGCTTTTTTGTTAATTTGTTCATTCGATGAAATTTTAATATTCCTGTTTCATAAATTTCCGAATGTTTTCGTGACAAAAATATTCGCTTCCTTTTTACTATCAATGATTGATATTTTAAATGGGTTAGGTTAGGTAAGGTTAGGTTAGGTTCCTGTTTCATAAATTTCCGAATGTTTTCGTGACAAAAATATTCGCATCCTTTTTACTATCAATGATTGATATTTTAAAAGGGTTAGGTTAGGTTAGGTTAGGTTAGGTTAGGTTCCTGTTAAAATATTTTTAAATAATAAATTAAATAAATTTCCGAATGTTTTCGTGACAAAAATATTCGCTTCCTTTTTACTATCAATGATTGATATTTTAAATGGGTTAGGTTAGGTTAGGTTAGGTTAGGTTCCTGTTTCATAAATTTCCGAATGTTTTCGTGACAAAAATATTCGCTTCCTTTTTACTATCAATGATTGATATTTTAAATGGGTTAGGTTAAGTTAGGTTAGGTTAGGTTCCTGTTTCATAAATTTCCGAATGTTTTCGTGACAAAAATATTCGCTTCCTTTTTACAATCAATGATTGATATTTTAAATGGGTTAGGTTAGGTTGAGTTGGGAGTTGGAGTTCCTGTTTCATAAATTTCGAATGTTTTCGTGACAAAAATATTCGCTTTCACTATCAATGATTGATATTTTAAAATGGGTTGGAGTTGGAGTTAGGTTCTGTTTCACTTAAATTTCCGAATATTTCGTGAACAAAAAATATTCGCTTCACTATCAATGATTGATATTTTAAATGATGGGTTGAGTTGAGTTAGGTTAGAGTTGGAGTTCCTGTTTCATAAGAATTTCGAATGTTTTCATTGACAAAATGTTACGCTTCCTTTACTATCAATGATTGATATTTTAAATGGGTTAGGTTAGGTTAGGTTAGGTTAGGTTCCTGTTTCATAAATTTCCGAATGTTTTCGTGACAAAAATATTCGCTTCCTTTTTACAATCAATGATTGATATTTTAAATGGGTTAGGTTAGGTTAGGTTCCTGTTTCATAAATTTCCGAATGTTTTCGTGACAAAAATATTCGCTTCCTTTTTACTATCAATGATTGATATTTTAAATGGGTTATAAATTTCCGAATGTTTTCGTGACAAAAATATTCGCATCCTTTTTACTATCAATGATTGATATTTTAAAAGGGTTAGGTTAGGTTAGGTTAGGTTAGGTTAGGTTCCTGTTTCATAAATTTCCGAATGTTTTCGTGACAAAAATATTCGCTTCCTTTTTACTATCAATGATTGATATTTTAAATGGGTTAGGTTAGGTTAGGTTAGGTTAGGTTCCTGTTTCATAAATTTCCGAATGTTTTCGTGACAAAAATATTCGCTTCCTTTTTACTATCAATGATTGATATTTTAAATGGGTTAGGTTAAGTTAGGTTAGGTTAGGTTCCTGTTTCATAAATTTCCGAATGTTTTCGTGACAAAAATATTCGCTTCCTTTTTACAATCAATGATTGATATTTTAAATGGGTTACTTTTTGTAGGGGCATGTCACGATATGTTGTTTATTATATGGGGGAAGGGGAGTTGAATAACATATATATGAATTTAAAAATACGCTTAGTATTCACCACTTTATAAATATACATTGATATCTACATGTTTCAAAGCGATGATTTCATCATCGGGAATATATGAATACTCAAATTATGAAAGCAATGTATATTTATAAAGGGATGAATACTAAGTATATTTTTAAATTCATTTATTAATTATTATAATGACGCCACAAAGTGAATATCAATCGTTTGAGAAATTATAGAAGAAAAATACACTTGGAAAGTGGAACACGGACACGCCCATAACACACTTATATCGTTTTGTTTCTTCAGTGGAGTAAGGTACAAGGATAGTATTCAATAGCGACGTATCTGCAAAACCCACAACATTCGAGATTTAGACATTTTCAATTGTAACTTGAAATCATATAAAATGAAGTTAACTGAATTGATACATTAAATAATGTGAAAATTCTACTGTTATCTATTGTTATATTGATAGTATGTATATATATATACATAAACATATACTGTTATTTTTTATAACCATACTCACTTTGATTATGTTAATAATACGTAAAATGTATTTATATTTATTTATTTAATGTTTATTTATTTACTACTATGTAGGTACTATGATTCATTTAATGGAACTTGAATGTGTCATTTTTATTATGTTAAATACTTATTTATAACGACTGTTTTTTTTTCCTAAATAAGTAAATAAAATAATTAAATTGTATCTTCGTACGGTTGTAAATTAATAACAAATAAAATAAATTAGTACATAATTTAGCAGCACGAGATGGTATGTGAAAGCCAGCCAGCGAGCCAGCTCGCTTGTCACGCGTAAAGTACAATTCTGAGATGCGAATTCCTTCGCGCTGTGCATTTGTCCTAGAAATAAGTTTAGTCCCGGCTTTTCCCTAGTCGCTACCACTAAACTAAACTGCGCTTGACGAGAATGGCTTTGGTAGACGTTCGCGGTGGGACAGTGGTACAACCATAGAATAAAGAAAAGGGGTACATCACAAATGTGATTTATAATTTATTCATCTTGCATTCATTCAAGCCTTTCCGTTAAAAAAAAACGATATTACCATACCTTATCGGTTTTGAACACCGATTTAGGTACATTACTTATTTTTGGCGATCATTTAATTGTTCTTCACTGAATATATCTTTTTTTCTTCACTTGTTTATTATATTTGATCTTCTTGTTGGCTCGGGTTGTAGAGTTGGTACTCAATAATTTGTTTTTGTATTTTATCAGAATTAAGATGAAAGAATTACGAACTAGGCACGTAAAGCTGTAGGAGAAATGTGACTGGGAATTAGTAAACATAAGGTCTATAAAGAAACTTTGACAAAGAATTGCACCGTTACATTAGGAAAGTTGGCGGGCATAAGTAAAAAGGTATTTTAGAATCGATAACAATAGATTAGTGTACAATTTAGAGGATGTGAACATTATATTTTAAGAATAAGCATAGAAAATTTACAAATAACTTCGGGAATTGCTTTCGGGGAAAGTTTTATTAGGGTATTTATAAGTTCTATGAAGGGATGCTTTTTTTCTTAGCTACTATTATAAAATGATCCAGAGTGACGTATTGTCTGGTTAAGTTTAAGACAATAGCTTGGAATTTGAGAGGTAGGTAGAGAGTTTAGGAGCAGATTAGTAGGTACATAACAACCACTTTATTGCAAGGAAAAGTTTATTTTAATTAAAAAAAAGGCAGCAAGCTTGCCATGTTGAGAAATACCAGTCAAAAAATCACCAAAGGCCGTTACCAAGACTCTTGGTCCAAGAGAAAAAGTCCTAGAGGCAAACTGAGGACTGAATGCACGCAAGAAGATTGGAGCTGAAGAAGAATAACTAGGCACAGAAGCCGGTGAAAAACACCAACTTGTTATCAAATCTTACATCCTTAAAAAAAATGCTGGCATCATGGCGCCATTCGGGAGTTTTTGTTGTTTCACCACACACGTATTCTGCCTTGAGGTTCATATTTTATCAATTAAAATGACGATAAGTGAAATGAGTAGTGATGACTCCGCCCACAGATCTACATAGAGTCTAAAATTACACGTCTTGACAATATCTGCGAGAGAATCGTATTCTTGGTCGCAGAAAGCCGAGATTCTGAATACCTTTGCATTATACCACAATAATCATAATACATATCTTCTTTGCGGCCCTTTCTCTTGGAGGCAGTTGGTTACCTTTGTGCAAATATTTTAACCTCTGTGCTTTTATAGTCTCCTGTTTGTGAGAGTCTTTATGTGAGATGTAGAGCCGTGAGAATGAATCCAGGTTGTTGAAGAGGATAGTGCGCATAACGGGACGTATCGCTCTCACGGGCTAGTTTTTATATAATAGAGAAAGGAAGGAAATTGTGTCGTTCATTTCAATGGTTAAACATTTATGTGGAACAAATTTTCTTTAAATCAAGCATAATAAAACAATGGCTGTCTCTGCTACGTGACTGAGTAATTAACCATACATATTGTCATTTCCCTGCTATGGTAGGCAGATATGATGATTTTTTTTAAATGTGAATACAGCACAAGAGTTCAAATATTTCCAACTGTTCGAAGCCAGTGGGACTATGACATCCCGAATTGTGCTTTGTTATGCAGCTAATAATAATAATAATTGGATGATTTGTCTAGCGCCGTTTTTGTGAAAATCACCACAAATATTACTTGCTAGGGTTTTTCAGCATCATGTACAAACAGATACAGAAACATTCTTACCTGTCAGGTCACTCCAGAATAAAACGTTATTTTATAAAGTTTTAACTTGGGAAGATATAATTTTGAACGCTCGGGACACAATATTAGAAAACACTGCAAATTGCATAATATTGCAGTTACTGTTCAATTCTTATTTTTTATTGATTTTATATTTATTAGAAGGATAGTAGCTAAAGAAGAGTTGGTATTTATTAAAAAAAAAAACTAATTTACGACTGAAGATCAGATTTAAAAAATGACCGAAAAAGGCTAAAAGTTCTACTTGAGATTTAACTGAAAATTTCGGTGATATTTATTTACATTAATAAATAGTTATTTTGTATGTCGCCGACTAAGAGTTTAAATTTTTTCTTTAAATTACTTTAGATATGTACTAACCATCTAGCTTCGCTATGTAAATTGAGTATGCAACTGTAGTCTTAAAGCAGCGGGGAAGGGAAGGAGATGGGAGAGAGGATGGTTTAGAAGTCACACTACTCTGTCCTAATACACATTCTTTGATTCATATGCATTCATACAAATATTCTTCTGTTTTTTCCTACTCTACTATTTTACTCAGATGTTCGTTTCATGCATTTCAGGAACGTTCCCGACTTCTGTACCAATATGTCATAATATGTATTCTTTTTCTTTTATTTATCTTTCTTTTTAAAAAGAAAGAAATACATTCCCGGGTTACGAATAACCTGACAATATTTGAAAATCTCCTACTACCATCGCAGTGGGCGGAAATGTTGATTCTTCTGAAACTATTTCTTCCGTCCATCGTATAACATAACGTGTTCAAACAACTTAGGTATTCCTATATTTCCCTTGCTTTCTTTTTGTGTTACTTTCTATTTGGTTTTTAATAACATCTAATTTTTCTTAAAAGGTTATCTCTTCCCACAGCAAAAAAAAATCACGAACAACGTTTTTTTTATGTAAATACCTCGCTCAGCACGTGACGGGATCGTTTGGACATATAAATTAAATTGAACCGTCAAACTCACAGCATTATGTCAATCAATATTTTGAAACAATTTTTACACATTTAATTACCATTTTTTATAATATCGATGAAATGAAGGTCTACCTGCTAAATTAGAAATCATAATTATTTTGAATGTGAAAACGATGTGTCTAATTTAATCGAAACGTCAGACTGATTAATCATCATTCAGATGTTTCAGACAACATTCAGACGGTATGAAAATGGGTTTGAACGCCGAAACAGCTGTCACAATATGAAGAAACGAATATACTTGCAGAAACGATGCAATGTACTTGCAGTTAATCGTAATCTATATATTATTACTGTAATATTAACAGCGGAATTTTTTTTTTCAAAAAGTTCGATTTTAATTCGCGTTCTCCCACATCTCGCTCTGCAGTGGAGTCTATTACCGCGTGAACCGCATTTGTGAAACCCGAAGTAAATTTGTTTTTCAAATCATTCGAATTTCATCTACTTATTCATATTACGTTTCTCACTTCCATAAGATTGGCTTCATTCTTAAAATATTACTCAAACATTGTAAAATAACACTTTCATTATAATTCTGCATTACTGTTCACGTAAATTTACACTTAAAGTTGAGAAATATCGCATACAAAAAAAAATTCACGGACTACTTCGTATTTTGTATTTTCTGTTTTGACAGTTTTGAAACGCTCACATTTTTATTGGGGCGCCTAGCGGATTCAATGTGAACTAAATGAAGAACAACTGATCGTAGATCCTGTTGGAAATCATTTCCCTCGGGGCCTGTGTCATCTTTGGAGATGCTATGATGAATGTATTTAGTTGCGAGAGTGCGATATATCGATAGCATTACGTAATTTGCAAATGTCACGCACTTTAAGGACCCGAAACGTTTAATTAGGTTAAACCCGGGAACCGAGTACAGAGTACCTAAACCCTCGAGAAGGCTACACAATGATGTATGACATATGACAATATCGTGCGGCCGACCTCTGCTCCGGCCGCGGCCCGCCACAGGCGCGACGTGTTTATCTTCGGACCCCCTCTGAAGCGTTGTGAATACCATAATTCGGAATTATGCCCCTGCCGCCGAGAGCCACATCGTACCCTCCCTTTCTATTTGATTCTTCGCTTACGGGAGAGAGGGAGTGGTTATAACGGAACTATCGGCGGTATGCTTTTACGCCCTTCGAAGCTCATTACATCGCCGGTGAGTTACGGCAGTGTGCTTCACGCTTTTACGATTCATTGTTATTATTATTGTTATTATATTACTTATTTATTAAATTAAGTGTTGGTTCCTCTTTGACGGCGATCTTTGTATGGTGGTGGTTGTAAAACATAACTCCGTGTGGCTTACATTAAATTAATGAAAAATACAGAAGGCAACAGATTAATAGATTTCTGGAAAACGACACTTAGCTTTACCAAGTGACAAGTACTTGTATAGGTGCAACCAAAGGTATGGAAATTGTAAAAGTAAATGTGTATTTTTAATTTACTTATTTATTAGTGCCCTGATGGGCTTTTACATATTTTTACATTTTACATGATTTTAGGTGCAATACAGAAAAAATGAAAAAGGTTTTGAATTAGCAAAAAAGTGCACGATACTCTAATAGAAGGCAGTTCAAGCACGTTGGAGTGATAGTGTAATAGTAGCAGGTTAGGTTTAACTCACCCGGAGGCCGGGCGAAGGGGGCCCGACTCCATACTGGATAGCTCAGCCGTTAGAACAGGTAACCCTTCTTCTGCAGTTGTGAGTCGGCAACAGCCTCATGCCAGGCTCAGTGGAAAAAGGTACTAAACTACCAAAGAAAAGATGTGAGCTTTCTAGACAGGGTTTATTTTACGGGAAGGCAATCACAGTGGGTACACATGGGGAAGCATATACTAACAATTGGCAACACACACCCTATCTATTAATCTAGGATTCTCTCTATCCAGTACCATTAAAATCGGGCAAGTTACTTTGACCAGAGTGCTTTACAGCACATTAAAAAGAGGAAATAGTTACAGCTTATATGGGGACATCGGTCGGGGACGAGATAGCTCTAGCCAGGAACGGTGTCTTCATATTAGTGCCAAAACCCGGTCCACAATTTAGGGATCTCACAAGTAAATGGACAACAGTAATTAGGACTTTTAAATTACGGTAACAAGACGCCATTGTAAACGGCGAGCCCGCTCAGGAGCGAGTGTCGATGACAGAACCTCTGCGGTCTGCGAGCGAAATCTTTCTGTCGTCAAAATGGCCGTCGCTCTCGTGCGGCAAGCCCGCGTTCGCGGAACTTTTACAAGGAGCTAGGTGCCTTTCAATAAACGGCTAGAATCTTCATTGTTTTTAAATTGTAGGTAATTTGTTACATAGCAATACATACAGGGATATAAGTGTAACATATGACATATATGTATAATAATGTACAAGTGCATTACATAGAGAAAATAAAAAGGGAAAAGTTTTTAAGTTGCAGATAATACAACTATTTGATATGGTTATTTAATAATATGATTAATTTTTAATACGGTCTACTTAAGCAATTAAAAAATATTATTTAAATGTGTTTCATCGATATCTAGTGAGTACGCGTAGCGTGATCTCCGCACGTGGCTTTTAGTTGAGAGAAGTGCGTTCCCGCTGGAGACTCACATTTTGACACTTTTTCTAAAATAATGGAAGAACTTTTTACAAATTGAAAGGAAAACCAAACGGAACTGAAAAGAATACCGATCACTTATTCTAAAATACTTTTTAATGCCTTAGCCTTAAGGGTTTGTTTTTCTGGAGGCAAATTATACTTGCCAATCGACATGACAACATTCAGTACTGGAAGTGTATTTAATTAAGTGGAATTTAATAAACAAAATTATAAAATCATTATTAAAAAAAATAAACAAACTTATTATGAAATAAACAAAATTATTATGAAATAAACAAAATTGTTATTATGAAATAAACAAAATTATTATAAAATAAACAAAATTGTTATGTAATAAAAAAAATTATTATAAAATCAACAAAATTATTATAAAATAAACAAAATTATTGTAAAACTACTTATTATGTTTACATTAGAAACTAGGCATTTAAACAAAATCAAGGAATAAACGAAGGCAACAAAATAAAAATAATTATTCTAAATATGAGAAAAAATCAAAAATTATTGATGCATCTTTGTATCTCTTACATACTTGTAACTGCCGTATTTATTATTTCACTGTTAAACCCAGACAACATGCACATATACTATGGAACTACTACTCTAAGGGAACAAGTGTTTGTACAGTGCAGTGTGTACAACTTTACAATGGAGAGCTTCATAGATGTCCCCCATTAAACTTTAAAGTACTGCTCGGTGTCGAAAATTCAATAAACACTGTTTAATTGTCTTTACCCGCAGCGGGCAGTGTCTTTTTGTAATAAAATTAACAGCCCATTGTCTTTGAAAGACAATGATGAATGACGAATAACGATTGTCTCTTCAACACTCGACCACTAAAAGATGGAATTTCAAATATATTGTGTATTTTACTTCGTGCTTCAAACAACAAGTGGTTTAAGATCGTTTTTGGGTAGTAAAAATGCCATGTTCTGTATTGTTATGTCTATCATATTATTGGTTGGACTTATTTATACGTTGAGGCGATGCAATGCGTGGAAATGCAAAATCGTTGGGTTTTGGTTTGAAAATTTGATGGCCTAGAAATATCATATATAATTTAATTAAATACTGCTAGTAGAACACATATTTGCCTTTGGTTTAACAGGGCATTTTTGGTGGGTATTTTTATAAGCCTAGAAAAAAATAAAGTAGCAAACCTAAAGTTCAAAATCTCCTACTTACGAACCCTTTTTCGGGTGTTGTCATATTGTGAATCGTGGCAAACTAAGTTTTTTAGAATACGACTCTAAAATTTTTTAATATTTATGCGTGAGCTTTACAAAATAAAATAAAACACGCAGTTTGGTAATGTTTTTTCCGCGTAAATCGAAACATGCGGCAGGTGTTAAGCGAGAATTTCAACCTTATCGCAACCTGCATAAGGATTGCGTGATTTTGTTCGAATTTACAAAGTAGATCCCTTAATTTGATGATTCTTGCGTCTCGCGTAGAATAAAGAAGATGTATTGAGTATTGATAATGGGGCGATTTGCAAAGCTCCCGTAAGCACTCAAGCCAAAAGCTCTCTGTGCTATTTCAATGTTTCATCTTATTTTTTGACTGTCAATGAAATTCAGCGAGTTGTAAGTGTACGCTTTGGCGTATTTTAGGAATGGCGCTTTAATATTGATTGCTTTTTCGTGAACCCTTAACTTATAATGTTTTCGTCGTTTCGGCTTCATGCGCGAAATTATTAACTAATTAACTAACCATCACGCCGTTTCTTCGCAGTGGGTAGGCGGGGAGGACGGACCGCCAAACAACTCTATTTTGGCATACACTTCTTCCTTCATTCACATGCATACATTTTCTTCTGTTATTCCGACTACTGACATGGCCCGACCTAAGAATTTGATTCACTTGATCGCGCCATGTCTTCCTCGGACGTCCCCGACTTCTTCCATTCCATTTCATTTTCGTACTCTCTCTTTCAAACACCATGACTTTAGACATACTTACATTCATCATTAGCTCACTCTTCATACATACTTCACTCACCCTAGATATGAGGGACTGTAGATCTTTCATACTGTTAGCAATCAGCACCGCATCATCAGCATACAACGAGCAACATACTTGCAGATTACTCATTTTCGTGCCCAAGCCCATATCTTTCAATTCTTGCATACAATTATTCATGTATAGATTGAATAACCACGATGACAACCTTGCTTAACCTTTCTTAAACAACCTTGCTTAACCTTGCTTAACCTTGCTTAAACACCTTTTGTGATGTCAAACCACCCCGTAAAATCACCGTTTGCCCTAACACATATAACGCTTCCCTCTTACAGAGATGCGATTGCCTGTATAAGATCCGTATTCACTCCATACAACACCTTCCATAACTTTTTTCTGTCAACTCGGCTGTGTCCTTTTTGTAGATCTACAAGTTTCTGCTTTTTTGACAGTAACTTCTCTATAAGCAGACACAACGAGAAAATCTGATCCATGCACCCCTTCCACTCTTAAATGCACCTTGTACATCCCATATTTTATTCTTTGTTTTCAATTGTTCCCTTTCCGCGGAATCATTGATTTATTTATTTTTATATTAACGGATCATTGCCCAATTATACAAAATACAAAACGCGAAATGGGATAAACAAAAACTACGGAAAAATAACAGCACATACATTTGAGAGTTCATTCAGGTCAAAGCTATAAATATGTTGAACGATATTTTTCGAAGTTTATTTTCGTAAAGCCTGACAAAAATCATTCAGACTGGTACCAAAAATTTCAAAGCGCTGGCTTGAGTTAACATGTCTTGACATTCTGGACAGTGGAGACTGGTACCCATTACCCATAATTAGTAATGTTGATTGAGGAAAGGCTTATTTTTATTGAAGGACTTAATGCAAACTGTATTAAAAATCTGGACATCCGAAAATAATGCAAGGCATATGTAAACCTGATATACTTACAAGACAAGTACGGGGATAGTTTGGACATGTAGAGCAAATGTACGTAGAAAGGAGTGATCATTGAATATTTGTGACGCACAAGTTAACGGAAAAAGAATTCGGGGGACGCCCAACAGAGACACAGCATGATCAAATGATTCAAAAAGTTGAGTCGGTTCATATTAAAAAAATCGAACTAAAGTTAAAAAAAGAGAGTGTACGACACAGTATATGAATGTGATTGAAGCAAGAAGTGTGTGTTAAAACAGAGTTATATTGCAGCGCGTTATCTCTGCCCACCTCTCCCGAGAAATAAAGTGTGGTTGGTGATTTAACGTTTTTTATTTAAATGTTTTCATTTTAAAAACATATTTTTAATCAGTTTCTTTTTTAATTTTTTCATCAATTAATTAAACGTTACTAATCAATTTTCACTCAAATTCATTCAATAATTTCTGCAAACGAACTTTGTGTTTAGATTAATGGCAGTTATTATGCCCCCCCCCCCCACCCACCCCGTAATGAAGCCATTAATTTGTTTGCCCATTAAACTGGGCTTAATGTACTAATCCAACCAATACGAGGTATTACACATAATTGTGTATCAAATAATGAACCGTGTTCTGACTGAAATACACACTCTGCATGTGCTTATTGAATTGCTTTATTTGAAGGGGCGTAATTAATTTTAATTGTGTAGCTTACTCGTGGATAATAAGAATTTTTTAAATGCTGGTACAGGCAAATCATTTTAAAGGGATTCCTGCTTGTTTAGTGATGTATTGTATCATAGGACTACTGCAGGATAAGAGGGGACTGCGGGCGTGTGTTCCAAGCTATGTCGAATCAGTTTGAACCACTATCGGTGTGCACAAATACATTCAAACGTGCGCTCTTTAAAATTTTTTGCCTGTGAATAATTCTATATCAAAAAATTTAATGTCATAGCTTTTAGACCGATCCGATTTCCCCTTGTTACGGACATCTTTAAAAAACCTCCGTGGTCGAGCGGTTAAGATCACTGGCTCCGGATCAAGGGATCGCAGGTTCGAAACCGGGAGAGTGCACATGATTTTTATTTAAGTTGTATGTGTTCTTTCACTAGTTATAGTATATTTGGCACACGTTCCAGATAGATACTCTCAGTATCGCCCTAGTGAAAGACCACCATTCAGAATCAAAATAAGTCTTGAAGTGGCTTTAGCCGTGTTTGTTGACCAAATTTGAATATTTAGCCACTTTCCGATTATCCTCTTTCTCATCTCCTTCCCCTCCCACTCCCTTCAGTCTTACAAATACCTCAATAAATTTGGGTGTGCCATAATCCCACTGACTCCGGGCAGTTGGGACTACTGTGCGCTAATCACTCCACCTTTAATATAATAATACTTTCGTATATACCCTTATCAGGCTTTATCCTACCACATCTGGGTCAAGAGTCAAGGATCTTACCGCTCTATCACGGTGGTCGTCCAATTGCTGAAAATAAAACATGCTATGACTGTATTTTAATATTTGTTACCAATATAAAATTATGATTTTATTCCCATCGTTGACTGTTGACATAAAAAAGCGAGAAACTCAATTTGTAAGTACCTGTATTAATAAAAATATAACATTTCAATAAATATATGAAAAATCCAAACATGTTTTCTGTTTACATTCTCCCACGCCTTGCGATTCAAAGCGTAATAATTTAAGAAAATTAATAAAATACACATGATATTAAATCTCTATATATAAAAATGTATGTTTCTCTGTGTGTCTTCGGCTTTCTCGAAAATTACATCCACCGGTTTCGCTGAAAACAGCAAAGTTTGTTCTTATTAGTGCCGGAAAGGTTTAGAGAGTAGTTTGAATGAAATTCAACATGTAAAACTGTTGCTATAAGGTTTTAAAATTAGTATGTAAAACATTGAACCCGCCATGTTGTATTGAGGTTAACCCATAGATATATCGCCCTGGTTAGCAACAGATTACATATTTAAAAGAAGGTTTGTTTTGGTAGAATATTTTCAAAATGGAAAATACAAGTAGGTACACGCTTAAGAACTTTATTATTTAGATATGTTTTTAAAAAATAAATATTTTGAATGAAATAAAATTTTCAAATTAATGTTTCTTTGTTTAGAGATAGTAATGGTCGTCACAAGGCATTACATTCAAAATCAATTATGGCACCTAAACGACAAGTGAGAATTCACAACTTCATAACTTTATTCCAAAATATATATATGTATATATAATCCCGAGCAAGGCCGGGTACACGGCAGCCAGTAAATAATAATCCGTTAAAACCTCGAACACATTGCGGTATTTTATTATTACGAATAAAATATTTTGTGAATTCAAGTACGCAGGTAGTTTTTTTGGTCCTCTGGTCTTGCGTGGGAGATGAACCAATTGTGCTGGAGTCAAAGGAAAGCACTTACCTCTGAGCCACAATCACGCTTATCGTTTCTGAAGGTTTTATTGGCACTTTTGAATTTTCATTTCAATTTTCTGTATTGAAAATTCAGAGAATAGAGGCACTTAGTTTCGTAGAATCTTCAACGTTCGGACCACTGAATGGAATCGATTCAAGTTTCTAATGTGCCCGTGTGTGTCCACAAGTATATCTATGGGACCAGAGGCGTGCATTCCATATCGGCGTAAAAGCACCCCCTACCCTATCTTACGCACATAAAACTATTAATAATATGAACATTTATAAAATTATTGTAAGAAATCAAATTACCGTTTCAAAAATAAGCGCGACGTTTCAGCTATGAATCGAAGTGCCTTAAGCGCTCCACCGACTGCCATACTATAATTTGTCAAAAGCAGGTTCTAAGGATGCAAAACGACGCATATATCATATTAAAATGTTGACTGCACATTCAAGGGACGACTTATTTGTGTTAGTGTCGAAAAAGGCAGTACCTTTCGCGTCAAATCACAAATATTAAATATTAGTGCCATCTCTGTTGGTACTTCTATCTATGAGTGTAATTTTACTAACGATATAATTATCACAATTTATTATTTTAGCTTTCTTTAATTCAATTGTGCAGCTAAAAAAAATTGTGTATACAGTAATTGACTTGTAATATACATAAATGAAGCGATTATTTGAATATTTAATATGGCAGATAATCCCAACCAACTAAAGCCAACAGCTTCTTAGTGAAAAGTTCCCACACCTGTGCTAAGTTTTTTTTATATTAATTTGCTGTTTTCCTAGTGTCTACCCTGATTAAAAACTCTGTATACGCCACTGTATGGGACGGAAGTTATAAGGTCTCATGTAAATTGGCGACAACAATCTTACTAGCGTACATTGATCTATAACCAAAGGTAGGCTGTGTAGTTTCTACCGGATTTTTCTATGGTAGGTAATACTCAGAAAACATAATCAATTGATAAAACGTTATAAAAGGGATTAGTTTAATAATACGTTCATAAATGTTAATTCGAGATAAAGGGTAAAAAATTTCATCAATGATTTGTTACTTCTTCCACAAATGGCGACATCGAATGTTTGCACGCTGTCTTTAGCCTAGGGGTAGTGTTGTAACCCAAAAAATGTCAATTTATGAAAAGGACAAAACCTTTGGTGAAGAGATGACATTTCAAAACAATATTTTTTCTGTGTGCAAAAATAAATTAGCGGTGAAGTGTTACTATTTCACAGCCCTGAGTAAAAGCGGTACGAGGATGCGTGACTTTGCGTAATTTACACCGCATAAATTAGGTTGCAACTAACTAGTACGAATTTATCAACACCTGTTTATTAATAGAAATTAATAATATTTACAATTTTTTTATATGACTAAAGTATATATATATATATATATATATATATATATATATATATATATGTATATATATATATATATATATATATATATATATATATTTTTTTTTTTTTTATGATTTTGGATTTTGGAGGAAGGCGCTGCTATGCACGCCACTGATTATTCAAATCAAATCATTTAAAATCGGTATAGATCACACTTCTAGGCAAAAGCTATTCAGTGGTTTTGTAGTTGAAATGGATTTTTACGTATTATTAAATAACGTACCGTTTGTTCATTTTTTAATTGTGAATAAGAGGTACGTTTAACTATCGCTCTAATTAGAGGCCACGATTCAGACACAAAAGGTTGCTTGAAATTGTTTTTATTTACTTCCCCAACTCGCCCCCTCCACCCCTCTCTTCAGCCTCACACGTACCCCAACTGAGTATGCCAATAGTTCCACCAGTTCCGGGAAGCTGAAACTCTTGTGTGTATCATATTATGCAATTAAAAAACATGTAAAAGTAGGGCGAAAATACAATAAACATTTTCTTTGTAACAGATTCCGAAACCGTTATAAAGATAACTTTTAAAATGTTGTATCACTTTAAGTTCAAATTCGTCTGCAAAACGCTTGCGTGAAATGCTTCTGGTACTGTACAGCAATACATCTGAAAACCCGCAGGAAACGTTTTACGAAACAATAGTATATTAAACCGCTACAAAAATAAATGTATCGCCTCCGGGTGCAATGCTTTCTGTAAAGCTTCCATAAAAAGAACCGTTATTCTGGAACAGTTTCGCGAAACCTCGAGGAAGTGAAACCTTTTCATCTGCTCTCATAAAATTATCGAAAAGCCCTGTTAGCGAAAACCTACATAAGAGTATATAATGCAGTAGTTGTACAATGTCTCTTATGACATATTAGAATTTATTTAATCAAGGTAAGAAAATGACTCACATAAATCTATCTAAACTCTCTTCTGGAGGGAAATGTTTTAAGTTCTCGTAACTTTTGGAGGAACCAAATGTTAGCGATATTACTTCTAAGTCGTGAATGTAATGAAAAAATTGTGGCTTTACTATGGTGAAGTTTCAAGGTATATACGAGTAGTATCACTTAGTAAAACTGGAGCCAATTCTACAGCATTTCAAAGTAATCATTTCATTATTTTTATAACTATTTTTGGCTTATTAATAATATTTACGATAACGTCAGACACCGCAGGCGTACAATAAATATTCTAGTAATTGTACAAGTTCAGTAAAGATCGCATTCGTTAATCAACACTGGGAGAACGCTTTAAATTAAGTTTTTTTTACAGTAACTTCACACAGGAGGCCCCGAGGGAAATAATTTCCCTCAAGGCCTATATCATCTTTGAGGATACTGTGTGGAGGGGTCTTTTAGAGAATAGGAAGGAGTGAACCTGAATCTAGAGGAGACCTATGTTGTAGGGGGGAAGAAACATCATTCCACAGCCGGGCTGTTGAATTCAAGAACGTGTCGTAGAAGCAACCCGTTCTCATGTGACAAATGTCAACCGTGTACAGATATTGGGCGCGCGTTTGGCGTGTTTCTCGACTATGCACCGGTGCCGAAGGGTTCAATAATGCTAGTTCCTCAGAGCATCTTCCATTAAAATACCAGTAGAAAGAGGAGAGTATTCCCACCTGGCGCCTGTGATCCAAAGATTGCAATCCGTTTATTAAAAAATAGGCGAATCTATCAAACGGAAGAAATTGCATAGAGTCAAGCATTTTTTTTTCAGATATTTTGGGGTTCTCGACCAGAGATGATTGCTAAATTCTACAGTGGGCGCACTTGCGATTTGTACAGGGTCAGCAGTTGTGTACTATTAAAGTATCTTCTCACGCCCAGCTTCTGAGAGGCTAAATTTAATCTGGCTTCGATGGGCCCATATCTGAGCTTGATCACTTATATCCTCCAGTGGGAGACTAAGCAATAGATTATGTACTTAACACTCTTTTATGGTAAAAGAGTGTTAAGTATTGATTCGGTGTTTAAGCATTTCCAGTAGACACCAATAATATTTTGAAAATAATACTGTTTTCAGTTACTTTAACATTTATGAGATACTATCGCAACTTCTATTTATCATTATCTCTGCAAAATAAACGTCTCCGATGTTGGACAAATTCGAGTTGGTGATACCGAGATTATACGTTTGAGATAAACTTAAAATTATATTTTGTGTAATCATTAAAGATAATTTGAACAAATCTTAATTGAAATATGAGACACAAAAAATCATACAAAATAAAAAGATTACGGTCGCGTCACAGACTCGATACCAGGACCGCTCGGTTTGTCTGGTCCCGGATTTCTGTTTCGTGTTTCATTTATATGTTTAGATTTATTTTCGATGATTAAATATGACAATGAGGTCTATAAGCTCCAATAGTCATTCCAATAAAAATTGAATATCAATATTCTGTTAAAAGGAATGGCTGCGCGGTCTGTTTCATACAAAACTTAATTTTAGATTTGACGCCTATCTAGTACGGATTACAAGTAATTTTTTTTTTGTTTTACAATATTAAATATAGCCATTAAAGAAACTGATTTTTCGCTATTTTAGAGGCCCCTCAAACAATTATTTGGGGTGAGTTGAAAAAAAAGTTTTTCCTCCGTCTAGCTTGAAAATATAATGAAATATAAAATTTAAAAATATTAAATAAGCATTATGGTCGACTTTATATTAAATTAGAAACGACCAATTTACGCTGGAACACAAATTTGCCTTACATTATTTAAAATATCGACCCGAAAAAGTGTTTTTTTTAATGTTTTATTTTTGTATTTTTATTTACATAGCAAATATGATTTTTTTTTTTAAATACTGTAAACCCGCAAATAACTTGCATCTAAAATGATGAAAATTTGTTTTTTTTTTCTTGGCCTATATTTCATAATTTAAAACCAAAATAAATTTTATACTTCTCATCCGTACTAGATATTTACTAAACCTTTAATTAAAAAAAATATATATCATTCAATTAGGATGGATATTTTTGCCTCAAATCCAAAATTAAGTTATGTATGAAACAGGCGTTCCTCTTAATTAGTTTACTCTATTATTATTTCCAAAACTTGCTATTAAAATGAGATTATTTTATGGATTTCAATACTGAAGAAAGAAGATAGCACAATTATAATCCACAATATCAATTTGCTTTTGACAATGTTTATTTTGGCACAAAAAATAATACAAATTATGATTTCGCAAATGCGGATTGGCATATTTATTAAGAGTGTATTTATCTTTATTGAAGTAGGTACCATTATATCAAATCTCACTTTTACATCTAGAGCCACGCTCTCAAGCCTTATCTTGGTAAAAAGCCAAACTGGATCCGAACCCACGCCGTAAGCCTTGCATGTTAACCACACTCCACTCAACCACCGGTTCAGGAGAGCGATGTCAGAAATATCTCAATAATTCAATGTCATCTAGGATTTATAAAAGTATATTGAAGACTAACCATAATGTATATCCATACAGAAATACAAATAAAATGAGGCATGAGCTTGGAAATTTAATCATCATTAGACGGTCGTAATACTGCGATGGGCTGGACATGTTGAAACGATGTCTGATGACGGGACACATTGTTCATTGTATGTAGTCGCTAAAAGGTTGTCAGCGAGGTTATCAGTTTACAGTAAAGTTATTATGCCAAGTTTGATATTTGGAAGTGAGGCATGGAATTGGAGAAAGGACGGTAGTAAGCTCAATGCGGAAGAATGATATCCAAAAGATCTACGTGTTGTATAACCATGTAATGTTATATTGAACCGACGTAATAGCATGCAGCCCATAAAGGCTGAAAAGCTGTATCTACGTTTACCGTATTTTTTACATAAATTTCAGAAATGTCGTATTTGACGATCTTCGCCATAGGAAATTGTTTCAATTTGGCAATTTTTTAATTTTTAATTGCATTTGACCTTGAGCTTCTTATCATTCATACATTGTGGTGCATTGAATATAGATCATCAACACCTGAAAAGCCTACCCTTGGTCAAGGAGCAATGCACGTCACTGGACCTATGTTGGTGTACTAGTCAAGATTGAGATAGATTTTAAGGGTTTGGTCGTATAGAGCGATGATCAGAGGGTTCTTTGACAATTCGGCACAGTGATAAATCGGCACACTTTTGAAAAGGGATATAAATTCATTAAAAGTATGAAAAAAAAACTAACCTACAAATCTAATCTAACTAACCTAGTTAACCTAGTTTTTTTGCTCATTTTTCATAACTCTACGAGTATATCACTTCTCCACAGTGTGCTGAATTGTGTCAAGAGAAAATTTATATTTTGTTCCACATGAAATCTAGTCGTTGTGCCGGATCATGTAAATAGTACGAATAACAAAAGAGTATTTTTGTATGAATGTGAATGAAGCAAAATGTGTGTACTGAGACCTTACCTATATCAATAGCGGTTTTTTTAGATGTCTAACTGAACGCCTTATCTCGGACGGCCATGCTGGAGGTTTATTAGGATTGGTAGTGGATTTCAAATTAAATTTGTTACAAAATATGGAAAAGTTTACCATGTGCACTACGTAGCTCAAGTTATTATCTATAATTTATTGTATAAAACTGTTATATACCACCCTGTTGTATCAAAATAACTCACCGCGCACTTTATTGAGATCAGGACGAGAAAAATGCCAGACAACAACGTGCAATTCGACTATCCTCTCCCTTACACGCATAAATATCTCTTATCTGCGGCGTTTCGACAAAATAAATTCATTGTCAATAATAACCGGTGGAGTGGGTCGTTTTTTTTTCACCCACACCGTCCCCGGTACTGCGGGCGCGCGGGCCCTATACAAAATGTGACGGGTGCGCCGAGAAAAACGGGCCGGTCGGCTTTCCAAACCTACACGCGGCTATAATTTATGCGAAAACGGCTGTGGGCCGACGATAAACGTATTTATGACTGCGCATGAGATGTGACGGGCTTGCGCGAGAGATCAGGACAAAATAATAATAGAAATTAACATATTTTTATTTTTTTTTATTGTTTTTGCGCAGTTAACATGACCGCGTCATGTTTATTTCAACATTTAGATTGAGAATAAGAATTTTAAATCAGTTTTCTTCCTGTGTATTGCTCCTACGTAATACAACTTTTAGCAAAAGAAATTACAATGTTTTCATCATAAAACTTTACGACATCCTTTCACCACTTTTAAAGAAAGTTGAAATGGAGTGATTGCAATGAAAACGTCATTGAGTCCTGAAATCCTGAAATATAAACAAATAATCAAAATTATAGTTGACAAAATCACAAATAAAATATCTTTATACCTATGTTTTGCATAAGATCCTGCTGAGAATTTCCCCCACCCACTACAGAAGCTCTCTGTCCTCTCGAATATCGCACCGGCCACTGTAAGACGAGAGAGAGCAACCCTCGGGGAATACAGAAAGGCCGTGAATAGTAACATTCCACTTCAAGATGACCTTGCGAACCTCCCGGCCAGCCGCCTGAAGTCCAGGAAACCTTTTTGAACTGAAGGCTAAAGACTGCCTCCATCGCGATACTCCCCTGAAGAGTCGTGCGAACTCAGTGAAAAACAAGCACCTTATTATAGATCCTGCTATTAAATTTCCAGGGTTCTCTCTCCCTCGGAAGACGTGGACCTCGTTAAACTGCATTCGATGCAGTCACAGTCGTTGTGCGTATATGATGCATAAATGGGGCCTAAAGGATTCTGAACTTTGTGAATGTGGACATATTTAAACGACCGAACACATCGCAGAAGAATGTCCCCTTCATCAGTTTTATGGCACATCTGTGCTGAACCAAGTGACTTTGTATGCTTTCGACTGACTGAATAACCTCAGCATCCCACTATGTGGAGGTCAGTTGGTGGACCAACTCTCCTCCACTATACGAAGAAGAAGATTATCTTCTTCATTGACTAAATATTAAAATGATATTTCTAAACTTCATTAGATATTCAGGAGTAACAGATGCAAGAACACCCATATAAGCCTTCCTGGCTTGTATTGTCGGTATTGTCGTAGAGGAAGACAGCATACCTGATGACTGCAGTTCCGCTGAATTGTTCGAGGCAGGTAAAGATTGCCCTGATGATAACCAACTGTTCAGAGCCAGTGGGACTATGGCATCCCCATATGCTTTAAGGCAGAAGGGAGTGATTAGGAAAGAAATGGAGAAGGGTAAGGTTGAGAAGTACCTACCTGGCCACTGAACATGACTAAAGCCATTTCAATCAACCTTTCGATTCTGAATGACAATCTTTCTCCAGGGCAATACTTAAAGTATTTACAGTTATATTTTTAAAAGTTATAAGTTATATTTGAAATAACACAGGTACTGTAGAATCTGGCAGCCACCTCTGCTTTGGAGCCCCAAAATATCTAAAAACAAAAATTTGCCTCTGCAAAAACGGGCGGTCTGTTTGATAGATTCGCCTATCTTAACAGACAGATTGCAATCTTGGAGCACAGGCGTCAGGTGGGAATGCTGTCCTTATTCTACCGGTATTTCAATGGAAGATGCTCCAAGAACTCCAAGCGTCATTTATTGAGTCGGGAAACACGCCAAACGCGCGCCCAACATTCGTACATGGTCACATGAGAACGGGTCGCTTCTACAACTCGTTTTTATGTTCAACAGCTCAGCTGTGGAATGATTTGCTTGCCTTTGTATTTCCTCTCTTCTACAACATGGGTCTTTCAAGACCCAGGTTCACTCCTTCCTATCCTCTAAAAGACCCCCAAAGCATCCCCAAAGATGACATAGGCCTTAAGGGAAAATATTTCCCTCAGGGCCTCCTGTGTAACTCCTGGATAACTGTAATAAAAAGAGGTATAATTTTTCTCTACATTATTTGCGCCTGCCAGGTTTCGAACCAGCAAAAGTATTTATCCGGAGCCAAAGATGTTAACTGCTTCACCACACACGTCTTTACTTACTATAAAAGGTTTCACTAAAAAACATAACCTTATAGTATCATTAAACATGACGCAAAATTATTTTGGTACGATCCTTTGTCATACCGACATCAAAGTTAATACCTCCATTGTGCGTTTTCGTTTTTTCGAAGTTTCCCCTCTGAAATACATTAGACCTATACGCACATTAAATATTCCAACGCCCACGTGGCTATAACAACAGGTGTGACGTCATGGCGTTGCAAATTTTTACCGAGATTCAGGTCGAAATTTTCAAGGTTTGATAAATGGCTTCATGTAGGTGGACACCTCATATATTAAGGACATTGAGATAAAATAAGCCAGATTGGAAAGAACATGAAAACTTTTCCAAATCTGAGATTCTGAGAATCTAAGATCTTAGCAAATCGAAAAAGCAGCTCTGCTTTCATAATATAAACGTATTTTTCTATGGATATCCGTATATTATTTTAATGAACATTAGTGTATTTTAGTTTTCTCTATTGTGGTAGCTGTTTCGGCGTTTAAGACCATTTTCAAACTGCGGTTAATTCACATTGCGACGACTTATTTATATGATTTTATTTACTCCCACTCAATTCTAATTTGGACGGGTGTTTAAAATAACTATTTATTATCGGTAATTCCGATTTATTTAGAAAATAATTAAACTTCTCTATTCTGTCAGGTTTTTGATGACAATGTTTTCTTAATCGATTTATTTAAATGGGTTATATTGTTTTGGAAGTGTAAACATACTGAGAAGTGGTGAATAAATATTTTTACATGCTTTATTAATTAATGTTGTGTTAGGATCATTCGTTAGTTTATTTATTTCCAATTGATCAAGTAAATTTAATCTAAGACCATTTCTTTCTATATGTAAGGGTTTAGGCTCGTTGTTGTCAAGCGGGAAGTGATTATTCACTAAGAGATCTTCTGCGAATTTTGAAAAAGTGCTTTTATTATTATAACATCGAATACGAGTATGTTGAATCTAGTTGAGAAAGCCCTCCCCGTATGCCGATATAGGTAGCGTTGCAGTCGGCGTGATCACATTTTAATTCATATACCTATATCACTATTATTATATATAGGATTTTTAATTTTTGAGTTTTTTAGGCTTCTTCCTATATTATTATTGGTTCTAAAAGCTACATTTAAACCACATTTTTTAATCATTGAGGAAGCTAATATTAACATAACCTAAATGAAACATGAAACCGAAAAAACAACAGAAAATAAAAAGACATCAGTCGCATCTAGGACTCGAACCCATGACCTCTGTTTTTGCGGGACAACCGCTTTACCAACTTAGCTAATGAGACTAGTTCAATTTACGTTTTCTTCATCGATATCATATCTCAAATTCGAGATTTTGTAAATATCATCCTCTATTTTTTAATCACATTTTTTAATTTATTTTGAAATTTTTACAGATATATCAAATTAATTTTATTTTTATAATTCTATAAATACTTATTTTTTCTGAATAGTGCACAAGAGTTCCAACTGCTCCCAACCATCCAGAGCCAGTGAGACTATGGCATTCCCATTTGGAGTATATTTTGAAGATGGAGGGAGGGAGGGGGTAGATGTATGGGAATTTGCCATAGTTTTTCTTTGTCTATTATCTTTTAATTTATTTGTATGGTTAATTTTTCTTACGGTAGACACAGTTTTTCAGCCGTTATGGTCTGCACGCCACTGTTATGCAATGGTGGGAAGCAAAACAGCTGAAACGCTTTTTAAACGTTTTTGATTATAATAAAAACAATAACGATCCATTTTATTCCATTTGTGCGTGCAGAAACTCACTTATGCACTTTCAAAGGCTATTTTATTATTCAAATTATGAATGCGTTCTTACATTGGGGATAATTGGGTTAGAATGATAGCTATAATGTAATAAGATGATGATATAATGTCATTTGTAGAAAACGATTTCAAATTAATTTGGTTCCAATTTCAAATCTTTTCTTTCTGGCGCATGACACCCCTAGTGGATTCTGTGCCATTGTTTTTGTAATAATTTTATGTGTCTACATGTCTACCTGTGTGACGAGTCTCGGTAGCAGTATGCAGTGAATCACTCGGTTTAACCCTTAGAGTAATAATATACCTACTCTAAGGTTTAACCTTTCCCTTACGATTCTAGAAGATTCCGTGTGCTCGGGTGCTGTACACGCAATATAGTACAGCGTACACATTTAGAATGATCTGATTTTTACGATGGATAAAAAATTATTACGATAATTATGAACTACTCGTTTTTATTCAACTTAAAACACAAAATTTGAGTAAAATTGTGTGTATGAAAGAAAAAAAAAACATCGGACACACTTAATACACATGATACGTCGATTACAGGCGGCAGAACGCCGGATACTACTAACGGCCACGCATCATGGTACGGTGAACGAAATCTTGCACCCCTTCTGCTTACAACCCTACCTCTGCAAGTTAGCAACATACACAGACATACTTATATGTTGAAAAAAAAATCCGGTTTATTCAACAACAACAAAAATTCTATTGAGTTCTATAATACTTTTTCGATGTATTTATATATTAATCATTTTGTCCAATACATACTACATGTATTAGCACCGGCAAGGAAAGTTTAATGACTAAAACTCTATGAAGACTGGTTTACCAAGTATACCTTTTCGATCCAGAGTGGACGATACTCGCGGAAACAAATTTCTTGAGTCATAATATACGGACAGTGATGGCTGGTGACCTTTCGCAAAGAGATAAAAACATGTAATTACTGTAATAATGATGATAACAATATTGGAAATCATTATTATTGATGTTTACATATTAATTGGAAGTGCCGCAAACTGTGAAAAGTTTCTCACTTTTTGAATAACAAAGATAGATCCAGAATTAACACACTATCGCAAACAATATTATTTATGGTGATTTTATCGTATTAACTGGTTAGTGTAGTTGTTTCAATTTTTACAGAGGTCCTTTATCACTCCTAGAACATGTGGCAGTTTGTTTCCAGGCTTTAGGATTTGATATTCAGCTGCGGGAAGCAATAACCAAATACAACAACATACAGGTAGGAAGCGGGAGGTGAGAAGCTAGATGCAAGGATATCTGGAAAACAAAAAGAAGCGGAAAGAAATAAACGAAAACCGACGCTCAATCCATTCCTTCATTCCTGCCCATCCCACATTTCCATATTGGTTCTAGGTTGCCATGTATACCGTCTGATGAAACTCCATCCGTATTCCCATCCTCAGAACACGTGGTCCAAGTTCTAACAAAACAGTGTCCCTTGTCGTATCGGTCGCACCGGGACAAGAGAGCTCCTGGCTGGGGTGGTACTATCGTATTGTATCGCATTGTATAGTATCCGAAATAAGTATCAGGAGGCCTATTCCGGTTCTTTTTAAGGATAACACCTTGTCCTTATCCTTAAATTCGTTTTTTTTCTTAACTGCGGTTCCGGTTCTCTCGGGTGACAGTTGTCATTCAGGGAATGACGTTCTTTAAAACTGTCGATATTGACGTAGTTTTAACAAAACAAAAATTCTATATTATCGTAAGCATTAAGTTACATGTCGCATAATAATTCTATTAAATTAACGAAATAAACGAAATTGCGATGTTTGTAAAGTACCTATGCCAAAAGCCCTAAATGTAAGATAAAAGTAATTTAAATGTGATGGATAACGATGATATCGACAGGCAAAGACGAGCACTCAGTGTAAAGTCAAAAATGCTCAGTAGAAGGTTTCGACTTTGCAGTTCACTCTTGAAAAGGACGCTATTTCTTGCGTTCTGTACAACTCAATATACATGCGAGCTCAGAGCGAACTTTAAAGATGGTAACGTGGAAAGCCTTCGCGTACAGTACAAGAACGCCTACCACGCGATGTTCGGTCTATTCAGATACTGCAGTGCCTCCAACATGCTCTCGGAGGGGCGAGTTCCTGGCTTTGCAGCCCTCATAAGAACCCGTGTGGCAGGATTTAGGGAAAGGGTAAACAAATGCGGAAATCATTGAATCCCGCCAGAGTTCCAGAATCCAGAATCCAGATTCCAGCATAGAAGCGAGATAGAGAAATATATTGGCTCCATCGATAAGTGCAATGATTAACTAACGTCTATTATATTCTCTTTACATTTCCTTTTTTATGAATATATATTATCTATATTATTTGTATATACTTTATGGGATGTGTGGGACTGCACTAACCTCCTCCCTTTCCGGAAGAAATATATTATTAATTTATAAAAATTATGATGAACTACACGTATGTGTGATGCCTCTATAATTTTTAATAATACTGCGATAATTAAACCACAAACTCCACTTAATTTACATTTATTTTTTGATTATAAAAATAATAATAAAAACCTTTATTTGTCAATAAGTTGTTACGTTACATGTTTTATTTTAAAATAAATATTATGTAGTTTAAGTAAGTAACAAAAAGGTGCTCAGCTATACATTCCGAAGCCTGGAGTGCAGTTGGTTTTTAAAAGTGCCTATGGAAATTAGATGAAATTAAAGTTACATACATTTTTAAAGTTGATTTTTAAGTAAAATCTCTTTACCCCTAAGGGTAAGGACAAAGTCGTATCCTTAAAAAGAACCGGATTCGGTCCCCTCGTGCGCAATGGTTCCTTCAACCTTCCGATAGCTGATGACATCCCACGGGTTTTAGAACAAATACCCCGCTTTCAGCTACAAACTAATTCTAATATAACCCCAATTAACTCATAAAACCGCATTTAAATCCAAGTCCACCCATCATAAAGGAATAACGGCGAGTTTGTTTGTTTGTTTGTTTGCTTCTCCATATCGCATGCATCACGCACTTGCCTCGCACGTCCCGGGCACCGAACCCGCGCCGTGGGAGGACGGCTGATAAGGCGGTGACGTGCACCACTAGGCCGCGGGGCAGATCACACCGAGATTACCGGAGTGAGTAACGCTGTATCGCTGAGCACACAATCATTCAAACTGCTTTAAGGAAGAAGAGGTTAATTGTTTTTGAAGATGAGCGATTGTATATGAACATTCGTACTTATTATATTTGATAAACGGATAGAAGTGTGGTGTGGGCGTGTCTGTGTGCTCAAGTAAGCTTAATTTTTCATTAGATTAGACTGTTGTAACTCCTGGAACTAATCAACTTCAAAGTACAGTATTCTGTAACAATAATTCCGGGACTAAATACCAAATACATGCACCCATTTCTCGCCTGCCTACAATTGGAAACAAATTCACCTCTGCTGTACATATATTTAATATTAGTTTTCCCATGTTTAAAATATACCTGAATTATAATTTTATGTTACAACAATTATAACAGCATCGCATAAGAGCTATTGTTTAATTGTTTTGTTTAATTTTTTTTTGTCATTAAGATATTTATTTATTTCATAATGTTTTACAAAAATCGCAAAAAAAACGTGACCTTCTTGGGGTACCCCGTTCTATGGTCGTCACATTGTACATGGTTTTATATATGGATTATAAATTAGGTCAAGTTTTTAGTAAGTTTGATAATTTTTTTAAGTAGGTCCGAAATTATGTTAAAATATTACTAGGGGAACATTATAATTCAATAAATTAATAAAAAAATCTGAAATCTATTAGAAAACATACCGTGACCGTTAAGTTTAGGCTGCAACATCATATCTATATTTCGACTATGAATGTTTCCGAGTATCGCCCAGGTGAAAGACCACCATTCTGAATCGATACGTTGCATTGCCTAAAATGGCTTTAGCCGCGTTATGTGACCAGATCTGCATTACTGAATACCAAGGTACTTTCAAACCTTACTCTTGCTCGTCTTTTTCCCCTCACCAGTCCCTCCAACTTCACAACGTACCCAAATCTAGAAAACCACACTCTCACAGACTTTAAACAGTAGGAACTCTTTTGCTGAATTCACTATACATATTTTTTAAAACTGTATTTGTGAAACTTAATATAGCAGTATCTTACAGTACATCTGTTAATATTTATTTATATACTATGCAGACCGGTGAAAAATCACGGGGTTTTATAATAGTAGGATTTGTGTATCTTCAAATTTGCACCCTTCCTTTCAGATAGAATATGATTTTTTTTAAGGATATTTTTTTATTTATTTAAATCTAGGGTTTATTTACTGCAGAAACCGGGTACCAGGAGTCCTATTCTGGTTATTTTTCAGGAAAATTCCTTATTGGCTTAAAGACATTTTGCTTAACTATTCCTGCACACATTTTTGAAGGAGTTGGTGGTTTAATTATCATAGTACTAGTAAAAATTATGGGTGCACCACACTTGTTTATTATTACTTACTTTATACGTGTAGTTTATTATAATTTTTTTTTAAATTTAGAATTTTTTCTGACATTTCTGGCTTTTGGCATAGTGCTTTACAAATTTTGAATTTCGTTAATTCGTTTCATTTAATAACATTATTATGCGACAAATAACTTACTGATAATGTTTAAAGTATTGACTTACATATTATTGAGTTTTTGTTGTTGTTGAAACTACGTAAATATCGTTATTTTAAAAGAATGTCATTCTATAAAATAACGATGTAAGGAATTTTCCTTAAAAATAATCAGAATAGGCCTCCTTGTTATGAAAAAAATGATACGGGTCGCATAAAAAACGAAAACGTGGGCGTTTTAATTTTAAATTCAAACCTGGAACAGTTGCGTCAGACAACTTGAAAAATGTATTAATAATAATTAATATTATAATTTTATTCCAGGCCACTTGCAGGGGTTGTGTAATGCAATGTAGACCATATAGACATTATAGTGCATCATAAAATATAAAATCTAAAAAAGAAAGAAAATAAATTAAAATTATGCACACATAACGTAAAAAAAAATCTTTTACAAGAACATAACAATACATGTAAAAAATAATATTATAAGAAAAATGATATTCACATCGTAGGTTCGTCTTATGGGGATTTTTGGAGGAACCTTTTTTTGTAATGGGGGGTGTTTAACCACCCGATCGCGGCTTTTATCATAACATTTCGGGAATTTAGTAGCTTGCATCGGGAGTTAGCCGCGTTATGTCTCATTGTGTAGCATAAAAGCAATTTACTCTGCCTGTTGTGTTATTTCTCAGATTTTTTTAAAGTAACTAATTTAATTTTTAAATTAAATATTTTTATTAAACATTTTAATTATTTTTTTTATTTATTTGTTTTGAATATATGTAATTAATATATATGTATATATTTAATAACATTTAAAATAATGACAATATAAAATTAAACTTATTAAATATATATACATATATGTATATTGCCACGGCCTAGAATCGAACCCCAATCAACTGCTTGGAAGGCAACTACGGTGACCATTACACCATCAAAAAATCCTAAAAGTACTTAGAAACCACCCAAATAATTTGTTTTAAACTTGATTGTTTTCAGTATCATAAAATTTTACTATAAAAATGGTCTACTTAATTTAAAGAAAAAATGAATATTTTACTGACCAACATACTTACACTATAAGGACCAAAACCTCAAATCTACTAAGCATTCCAAGATTAAGTTTTAGGAAGAAAAACAATAAATGCAATGCTCTGAAATTGTATAATTCCCTTACAAGGAATACTAAATATACCATGGAGATAAAAAGGTTCAAAAACAACATAAAAATATACATGAAGATGAGGAAATCATAAAAATTATTAAATCACCATAAGTATCAGTAACACCAACACAACAACCTGCAGTCCGCCTCGGAACGGGAATCCCTAGTGAAAAGGACTGTGAATATAATAACTAACCATCACGCCGTTTCCCCTCAGGGGTAGGCAGAAAGGACGGACCGCCAAACAACTCGATCTTGGCATACACTTCTTTCTTCATTCACACTCATACATCGTCTCATACATTCTGTTCTATTATTCCGACTTCTGACATGACCCAACTTCGTACGTCCCCGGCTTCTTCTACCATTCTCAATCGCGTTATATATTCTTCTTACACTCCTTTCTTCGTTCACTCGCTCTACACGCCCAAACCATCTAAACGTCCCTTTCTTAATCTTACTCATTACGCTTACATCAACCTTGCATTCTTTATGAATCTCAATATATTTTACACGATCACACATGGTTTTACCACACATTCGCCTCAGAGATCTAATTTCTACGGCATTCAATTTACTTTCATCCTTCTTCTGCCAATTCCATGCCTCACTGCCATCCACCAGGGTTGGTATCAGCACTCCACTGTGGACTGCTAGCTTCGCTTCTAAGAAACTATTGTAATATATTTATTCATAAATATTAATGTATTTTAAGGGGAGTATACTAGCCAAAAAATATTGCTACAAGCTGTGTGTCTTATGTCACCAGGAATACAGGTAATATGTATAAAATTCGATTGGCAAGTGAAGTCTAGAAATGTTTGTTGTAAACGCAAAAAGCGGCTTTTACTTATTTTGTGAAGAATTTTGTAAGAAAGAAAAAAAATTTCAAGGGAATCTTTCACAAATAATCTTAGCTATAAAGCAGTATTTTTTAATATTTCTCGAATTTTTTATGAAAATAATATTTTATTTAGTAGTTTACGCTCATATTTTTTACAAAGTAACTATTTTATTTTATTTCTTATCGAGGAAACTTCTAGAAAAAAGGGTCAATTTAACCAAAGCATATTTTTTGGTTTTCATAATGTAAACCGATTCGTAGTATATATTAATCGAAATAGTGATTTTTTTGGTAGCTTCGCCTTAAATAGAAGTTAATAAATAGAATAAAACATGTATTTTCTCCCATCCCACATCATAAAAACAACTTTTCATACTTCTTTTCGCTCTATTTGTCAATAGATAAATTTTGATTCAGACATCCGATAAAAACGAGATAACATAGAGCAGAGAAGCAGCTCAGTGCTGCCAGGTCTAAAATAAACATGAAGATAATATTCTGCAGCGGCCGATCAATGCCCGCGCCTGGCGACACTGGGGCGCCGTAGCCTAAAGGGGGCTACACACTGTAAAGACTACTTGTCAACCATTATAGGACGATCCACACATACAAATTATTATTGCTACAGGAAAAATATTATGGATAGTAAAATAATGCTGTGTTTATGGCCAATATGATGGTAACTGTTTTTCGGGGCAATGGTTCGGAATACTGAGTTTGAATGCGGAAGTTGAGGGTTTGATTTTAAATGTGGTGTGAAAATGATAGTATATGATAGTACATGAATTATTATTTATTAACTATCAGATAATTACGAGTTTTTTAAAAATTTTATTTTAATACCGCACAAGAGTTCCAACTGGTCTCGACTGTCAGTGGGACCATGGCAACCCCAGTTATGGAATAATCTTAGACTGAAGGGAGTGAGGAATGGCAGTTGGGAAGTGTATATAAAATTGTGAAAATTCTGGAACTGAGAGCTCTGGTATCATAAAAAAATTGCATGGTTTTTTTTGGTCTAGATTTTCAAGGAACGACATTTCCATCATGAGCTATGTAGCTTTTAAATATCAATTTGTACAAAAATGCTGTTGAAACTAGGGCGAAACCAGTAGTAAATGGGTATTGGTGTTGTTATAGACACATATTGATGAATGTTTAATCTGCTGTGAAACTTTGACTCACTCATTAAAAAACCATGAGAAAAGACCCTTAATTATTTGTTCCAAATAGTTTTATCCAAATCTCGGGCGAAGCAGGGTAGTAAAGCTAATATATATATATGATATAATATATATATCACTTCGTCGCCCACAACCCAAATAGGAATATCTCACGTTTAGCAGATTTCCGGGAGAGCAATTTTTTTTGCGGATTTTAATGTCACTATTTCGATAATGGGGTGTAAATTAAGTATTTTTCTTTTCTCCATTAGAAAAACATTTAATAAAATATATAAGAATCTACCAAATAAACAGTTTTTTTGCACTCCTCTAAAGTTGCTAAATTTGAGATACACCTGTTTGTGTTGTAGGCGACGACTTGTTTCGAATTTATCTGTTTCCCTTTTCAAATAGTCTATCTACCCCGCTCTCAAGAGTATTATTTCACGAAGCCGAGCTTTTCTCTAAAGCGTTTTCCTTTTCTGCGATTGAAGTAGCAATTGTGAAAAACGTATTAAGTTCACTTCAAATTCCACCTTCACCAAATCAAAATCAACAATTTCTAAAAAGCTGTAATCCGCATAATCAAACGCCTGCAATATAATTTAAGTTGATTACAGTCGGTGTCTACGTTTTCCACCCATTATCCCCGCACCACGGCAGCGGCCGGCAGTTAGCAGTTATCTAGTAGCGATATAACACGACTTTATAACTGATAGTAATACCCAAGTGTTATAATGTTATTTCGATGAGTTATGAGTTATAGTTTGAGGTAATTTGGCCGTCAGCCGGGTCTTCTGCAGCGAACGGAAGCCGAAGGCTTTCATTTGGCGTACAAGTAATAACACCTTGATCTCTAGTCTTCCAGATGACATTTGAGAAATTCCATGTTTATGAATTATCTCTCAAGGAGAATTATACGCGATATTGGGTACAATTTATACCCCTTCTTCTGGCGCACTCTCCAATAGAATGTGTGCTATCATCGGGGTCCTTGTAATTTTTAATTATAGGTATTTTGTGAATAAGATTGCACTAAAAAAATCATATTTTCTTTATACTTCTAACCAAAGTACGCATTATTAATATGTTCTATGTTAAATCAAATAAATAAATAAAAATAAATTAGATTACTTCAGCTGCCTTCCTCCAGTTTATTGTATCTTATGATTCACCGTTCGCTTAATATTTACAGCTCTTTGCCATAAATATTTCATCTTTGTTATATTATCTGTCTAGCGGAGCCATCTTAGATTTATAAATAAACTAACTGAAGTACCCGCCGTTTCCCGTTCAAGTGTGCAAAATTTATTTAAAAAGTACTGAAATTCTGCCTTAAAGGGTGGGAAAGGGTGATTGGGTGGTTTTTGAAAACTCATGTAGACAGCTGCTACATTCCTCTCAAGCTCAAAATAAAACTGTAGATTTGTATAAAAAACAAACCCACCCACCCACAGACACTCTCCTTTATTATATATAGACTGAAGATGTTTCTGTACCTACCTACATCCAAAATATAATATAAATCAGTAAATACATTTTTCTTTTCTTTCGGTCCCTTTCTTATTCAGTGATCAACTCAAAAATCCCCATAAAATAATCAACCAGAATATTTTTTTTATTACGGCTTCAAAGTGTTGTTGACCAACAAACCTGAATCAAAACACCTTCCATACTCTGCAAAACTCCGTACTACCACCTCCGTAGGTCCTGTACCTCCTACCACCCACCATCTACATACCCGCCGCGCACTAACTGCCGGGGTAGCCGGTGAAGGAGTGAAGAGGTGGGATTCCACCAGTCCAGGGTCCAGACCGGGCGTGGGAAGCCGCCCGGGGCAAGCAGTGAAGAGGCAGTGCGCCAACAGTGACAGGACGTCGGGCAGAATTTATAGCGTCCATTATATTATATTAGCGGGCGACTGGAAAGTTCGAAGACTTAAAAATAAAATCCAAAAAATATTATAGAATCTTATTAGATTGCGGATTTTGCGTCACAGTTGGAACATAATATTACGTATCTTCAGTAGCGGTTCGTGGTTTATCTGATTGAGAAACAAATCCCTTATCTATAAATTCTAAGTTGGATCTAAAGGAATTTCATCCTAACAACAAGAAACAATTCAGCGATTCATCACAACGTCCGTGGCTAATATCGTATGTTACAAAAAATAGTTTTACACACGAAAATCGGAAATTTAATAATAATTAATAATTGCTCTACAGTGGGAGAGATGGATTCATACGTACGTTACTCCTGGACACCCCGACCCCCAGATTCCTAACCACTCCTCGTACTTTTTTCTTCTTCCCAGAACTTCATCTCCTTTTTCTTAAAAGCATCCGCAAAGATGATATAGGCCCTGAGGGAAATTATTTTCCTCAAGGCCTCCCGTGTGGAGGAATGTGAAAAATAAATTCAATAATGTTATTATTAAGTTCTGCAATTATTTTTGTGGCAGCTGTTACGGCGTTCAAAGCCATTTTGAAACTACAATACTTGCAGAACTTAATAATGACATTATAAAATTTGAATTACTAAGAAATGTTTTAATTACAATTACTTGATGGTTTTGGCAGTTACACAAATAGGCATTTTATTAAATTCATTTCGGCATTTTTGATCTGGGCGTTGTGATGTCGATTGCTTCGTGCTATAACTATATTCCCCGCTGCAGTAACGGACATTGAATAATAATCAGATAAAAATATCTACATTGACTATGAAAGCGATGAAAATCGAACAAAAAATTGTAAAAAAACTGAGGCAAGAATGTACAGCGTGCTTCTGAAAAAAAACCGTTTTTTTATTTGCGTCCTAAAAATAAAGAAAAATTCAACTTGGGAATCCGGCTTTTGTTCGAGATTTCAAATCTGAGATGAAACAAAACAAAACTCCCATTTTCACCCGTTGTTTTCGTCTTTTCTCTCTTCGCATTAATCTCAATCTCCGCTATCTCGACACCACCGAGGCAGTTTCCTGCTCGACAGATAAAAGCCGGTGCGGGAATTGAACCCTGGGAAGGTTGACGTTATTAATTATTACACGGCGCGTTTGCCACTTAGCCGAGCGCGAAGGAAACAACAAATCTCAAGCTGTGAAAAATCTCACTCTGATCTAAATAAGGCTATTTTTAGCTTTTCAGACAATGACAAAAACGTGTGATGTTTTTATTCGAAAAGTGAATCGACAAAAAATTATGGCACCTGGACCCACTCCTCAGTATTTTCAAGTCAAAAATAATACTTGATATACCACTGGCAGTGGCGCGATTCGTGGCAAGAGTTCAAAAGTTCAATCTTATATTAAAAAGGGAGTTTTTTTTTACTAAATATGTTTTTTTCTATAATAGATCTAAAGGAGTTTCGTAATATTATATTGCACCAGAGATTAGCGACTTCGCAATAACAAACATTTAGACGGTTCATTAAAACGTCTGTGGATAATGAATAATAAAATACCGTAGGTTACAAAACCGTTTTCAATACGAAAATCACAGTGCGCAAAAAAAACTTACGGTAATTAATTTAATTTATTTAAAAAAAAATAGAACACGGCGATCATAGAATGTATTGTTTCTTGCAAAATACTATTCCGTACAAATTTGATGTTAACAAATCCCATAGGCGCTGCGCAGCTAGTAGATTCCTACGGTTTGCACGCTCTCACTGTTTACCGCTGAAGCGCCACTAGTATATTTTGTTTGAACTATTTCTTAGAGCAGAAGATCCCATAGTCGCTGAATTCATAACGCACATATTGGATTCATTTCGGACTCGCTGTCGGACAGTATTACCTCTATACGGACTGATGGATTTTTTAGCACGGAATTTAAATGTCGCACCGTTTAAAGTGTGGTAAAATTATGACAAAAGTTTATCTTATTTACAGAAAACCGCCAATGACCACTGGATATGTTTTTTTTTAAAGTAAAACGTTAGTTGCTTTTACGGCTAAGTTCAAATATGTCCCCGTTCTTAGTTAAATTGTCCTGAAAGTTATCTTCTCATCAGAATGAAGGTTTAAAATCACTTTCAGGACAGTATGACTCCGAACGTACGGACACTTACGATAAGTCGTAATTGTAACTTAATATTTTCTGCTTTAAATTACCTATTCATACTTATATGTATATTATTTCTATTGAGGGCTGGTGTCCAAAGCTTCACAATTTCCTTTTTGAAGAAAATGATACAGCCATGTAAATCTATTGATTCTGCAAGAGCTACTGCAAACCATTCAAAGTTCATATATTTCTTTTTCTTTTTCTCCTATTATAGGTTGGCTACCATCGGGGCAACATCACCTTGCAGACTTTAGCGGAACTGCACTCGCATCAGTAACATTATTTTCGTTTTCCATCGACCTATTTCTAGGATTTTTTTTTTTAATAAAACGCTAATAATTTATTTTTTATTTGTTTCAGGTAAGCAGTAACTCGCATTTACAACTAGATTGTAGCAAAGCTCTTGTAGGTAAGTCCACATTCACATCACGCGTCGTGAAGACTCCGCATTAATCTCCGAGAATTTAGATTTAGGCAAGAGGTCTGTCTAGCATCGGCTCTGAATTCCGACTGACCGCTGTTGAAAGGCAGATATGATCATTCGAAAGATAGAAAGAGCGCGCCAATGTGAAGAGCGTTTAGAATAAATGGGCGTAAGTGACAATTCTAAAAATATTAATAAAACACGACATATTTAAGATAGATCAAAAATCTCAAGACGAATGTCTTAAGTAGCATTTAAAGAAACACTATGATTTTTTTTTAAACCAACAACATGTTAAATAACAGAACAAACCCTTTTTTTTAATTTTCGGAATATAGTTTAGGATTTTTTTTCTTTCGAGGGAATTTCATATAATTACATGTTCAGCCCGTTGACTGATTAGAGATTATCTTCAATAAAATATCTTTTAAGTACATAAAACCTCCAGTTTTTAAGGGATATATGTAATATATCCATAGAAATTCTGTTTTGCAGAGCCTTAAGGCGCGGTGTCAATCGCAATAATCTCTCATCCAGAAGTCAAAGAACCAAATCATTTGATGTTTTCTGTCGACATACTCGTACATTGTCTTGCTTGCAAAAATTAACAATAACATTAGTAAATTTGATGTACATAATTTTTTTTTTTTAATTAATCGGAGTTCTACGAATTAAAAACAAAAATGATTAATAGATAATAATATTAATAAGTCTTAAATTTTAAGTATGATATCGATAAAATTGACGTAAAATAAGCACGTCTCATTAGCTCAGTGGTTAGAGCGTTGTCCTCATGAGACAGAGATCCTGGGTTCGATTCTCATATGGGACTGACACCTTTTTTTTTCTGTGTCTTTTTCGGTGTTACGATTAATTTGAGATTTGTTAATATTATCTTCTTCAATGATTAAATATTACAATGGGGTTTTTATGCTTCAATAAGATATTCTCACTTTAAACAAACGGTGTTCAGAAGGCAGTGGTGCTTTCCAAAATAAATGCTTCATTAATTCTATTAAAAATATGAAAATAATTTTTATAAGTTTAGAAAAATAATTGCAATCTTTCCCTGTACTTCCTCTATTAATAAACTTGACCAAACTTTTGTAATCCGCATTAAAAAAGCATTAAAGTTAGTATTTATGAAAAAATGAACCCATGTACACGATATTCTTTTCTTTTTCAATTCCGTCTCTACGTTTTCAACAAAGAATTTTTTGAGAATATTCAACATTATAAAATGTTTTGTAAAACATATGTAGGACGGTCACCAAAAGTCCATATTTTTGATTTGGTTTTGATAAATGCTGAGCCAATGGAAATTAAAAAATATATGCAATTGGTACTGACACATTGAACTTCATACTTCAATCAAATTAACTCGTATGTAATAAATAATTTATCGATACTATTTTTTCTATTGTACTATTTTTTTTTCTCCCCTGTATTATGCAATGTGAACAAAGATGGTCAATTTAACTGTCCTAATAATAATAATAATAATAACAAAGCATTTATATAGCGCAGTTTTGTGTTATTTCACTTCAAGTGCGCTTCAAACGGAAACTTCCCAGTTGGAAAAAGTGTTCAACTGTAAAACGTTCTTCTGAATTGAATTAAAAAGTATATTTTTTCTCTTTAAGGCTAAACGAAACGTAATAAGCACAATTGATGGCGCTAATTGAAATATTAAAAAAAACACTCTTAGCACGTAAATTTAAATATAGGTTTAACGCTCAAGTCCTTCTAAAAACTTATAAAAATATATCATATTTTTATAAGTTTCTTGTAGAATTTGATTTTTAAACTTACAATAACAATTTATTCCATTTCATATTCCGTATGCATAATATCAATATTTAGGTGATTTGTATAGCGCCGTTTTTCGTAAAAAATCACGAGCGGTGTACAATTGTTTTTTTTTCAATATTCTATCTTATCACTAACTATTCCGTCAACAAACGATTCATCTCAATTTTAGCATTACGGGATAAAAGCGTTGTTTTCTAAAATATTTGAATTAGCGCCATCTGTGAGCGCATATCAAGTTTCGTTTAACCTTAAAAACATTATGTTTATTGTATTGCGTAATAATATTATCATTATTACTAATCTATATATATTAATAAAAATGAATGTTTGTCTGTCCGTCTGTTCTCGATTTTCTCGAAAATTAGTTCACCGGTTTCGCTATATATAGCACAGTTTATTCTTATTAGTGCCGGGAAGATTTATAGAGTAGTGCAAATAGTTTTAGAGGGTAGTTTGAATGAAATCCAATATGTAAAACTTTTGCTACGACGTTTTAAAATTAGTGTGAAAAACATTAAACCCACCATGTTGTATTGAGGTTAGCCCATAGATTGACCACTCTAGTTAGCCACCGATTACATATTCATAAGAAGAAGGTTTGTTTGTGTAGAATATTTTCAAAACTGAAAACACTAGTAGGTACCTACTTAAGAACTTAATTATTTATGATATATTTTGAAAAACAAATTCTTGGAATGACATTATCAAATGAATGTTTCTTTGTTTAGAGACAGTAATAGTCGTCACAAAGGGTTTACTTTCACTGTCAAATCAATTATGGCACCCAAACGACATGCAAGAATTCATAAATTCATAACTTTATTAAAAATAAATAAAAATCCCGAGCAAGACCGAGTACACATCAGATAATTAGTAATAAAATCCTCTCCTTAACGGGGAGAGGGACGTCGGAGAGTTATTATTTATTAATTCAAAATAATGATAATATTATTTTGCCATAAGATAAACATAGTGTTTTTAAAGAGAAAAATATTTATTACTTTTTTTTTTTAATTTGCATGGGCTTAGCATTTATCAAAATAAAATCAGAAATATTACACATTTCTGACCGTTCTACGTTTGTTTTACAAAAACATTTAATAAGTTGAATATCCATAAAAGATGCTGTGAAGGATTTTCTTTAACATGCCGATAAGATAAATTAAAAAAATAACAGCGTGTAGTTTAATTTTATCATAAACACTACGTAACTTTAATGTTTTTTTTTTAATGCGGATTACAAATTTTTGGTTGAGTTCATTTACAAAAACGTAACGAGAAAGGATTAAAAATATTTTTCTCCACTTTAAAAATCATATTCATATTTCAAATATTTTGTAAAACATGCAATAGGACGGTCAGAAAAAGTAATATTTCTGATTATATTTTGCTAAGCCTATGTAAATTTACAAAATATTTAATAAATATTTTTTTATTTAAAAACATTATTACGTTTATCCTATTTCGTAATAATACTATCAATATTTCTAAATAATAAATAATTCCTCTCGGACGTCCCTCTCCCCCTTAAGTCGTGCATATTTTCATATTCGAAGCAAACGGTTTATAAATTTTACATAAACATTCAAAAAGATTTACATTTTTGAGAGAACTTTCGCAAAGAAAATTCCTTTCACACTTGACTCGGTGATTTACTATAAGGATTCATAGGCAATACATTTAATTAAAAAAAAAAACACTTAAACGACAAAATGAGCAACAAATCATAAACAAAAGTCCATTTATCACCATCGCGCCGTCACGGCTGGTGTAAATACAGCATGTAGAATAACTGAGATATTTAGCAACTCATTTATACTACTGTCACATCTCAGTTTTAATGATTTTTTTGCCGTTCGAGCCGTGGCCTGCCAGCTCCCGGGTGCTAATGGACAGACGCAAATACCAGACTAAAAAAGATAAATGAATAATATTAAAATGTGTTTTGCATGTTAACCCTCTGTTGCTGAAATTACTTTTGATGTTAAAACAATGTGTTTCATGTTTTGCTAGTATCTAGTAATCAGTGGTTAGTGGGAGTTCAATCGGAGATTAAAAAGGAAAGAAAAAAAACCCTCATCTGTAAATCCTGTATTAGATTTTTCCATAATAATTCATATTTTCCGTAGATCCGGACTGGAGGAATTTCAACATGCCTCTGCATTGGTGTTTAACGACCTAGCAACCAGTTACAATTCTGTGGCCAATGTGGCTAATCATTGAAGGAGATAATATTAACAAATCCTTAATGAAATACGTAATCGATAAAAAAAAGGATCAGTCGCATCTGGGAATCGAACCCAGGATGTCTGTCTAACCACTCTACCCAGATGCGACTGATACCTTATTTATTTTCTGTTTTTTTTTAGATTTCGCATTTCATTTAGGATTTTTTTTTTAATTGATTTAATCTCCCCCGGGTAGCTAACATATTCCAAAAAGTTTTGCACGCTTCCACGGTTTGCCACTGAAGCTGAACGACTATGGGATTGTGTGAACTATCTCTTAGATCAGATAGTCCCATAGACGCTAAATTCAAAACGCACGCATGGCATTCATTTCGGACTCGCGAACGGGTCGATTTTTTAGCACGGAATTTGAAACTTTTTATGGGATTTCGATGATTCAGGAATGAAAACTATGCAAATTTCACGACGTCAGCGTTCACCATTCGAAACATTTGCTGTTTCATAAAACAGGTTAAATGGTACCTAAATATCTGTTCGCTCTGTCTGTATACCCCTCTATTCTTCGGACACTTTTTGTACTATCCATAAATACTTTTCTGTTATTCCGACGGTTTGTATTTGATTCACTTGATGGTATCATGTTTTTTGGGACGCCCCCGTCTTCTACCTCACGCCATATTTTCTTTGACACTCCTTTCTCTGACGAAATCCTCCGCATGTCCAAACCATCCATGCATTCCTTACCTTCTTTCATATTATTATGTGTCTAACTCTTTTTTTTCATTATTGCGCCTATCGTCGTTGAAAGGGTGAAAGAAAATATTTATTCTTGACGGTAAGAAAGGAATTTACAAAACAAATAGGCAAACATTACATTAGGTTGGAACAGCGACATACCAAACATTGTCTCTCTGAAGTGTCTGCATATAAAATGGTGTTGAGTGTATCCAGTCGATTTCATAATTCGACACCCAAACAAATAAAGCACAGTATGTTAATGTCTTCTCGACGTTATACTGTACGCCTTTGTTTGGTAAGTTCTTGGTTCGGTACCTGTCGATGATCAATAACGATTAGATATGTTGATTTTTTTGTTTTCATGTTACGAGTAATTGATGGCTTACAGTCCATCACACGTCTTTGGACTCAACGATTCAATGTTTTAAACTAGTTCTATATCAATCGAAAGGAAATATAAAATATTATTTGTTATTATGTTTAATTCACAGAACTCCTGCTTTAATCATTTTTAATTTAAATAAAATCACATGGTTAAGTTCTGTAAGGATTCAATTTTTTTTATTTTTTTTATTATTGTTCCGCATTCAAAACCATTTTCAAACTGTGACAATATTGTGAAACCTTAAGAATATAATTCCTTGAACTAATTCATAGATTTACCAAGCACATTTAAATTCATTGACTTAAAGAGCATTCACGTCATTATAAAACAATTAAAACAAGAAAATATTAATAAATCGTTTCAAACAACAATTTTTTTTTTTATTATGTGGGATAAATAAAATCATATAACTAAGTCGTCTCAGTGTGGCCTAGCCACAGTTTGAAAATTGCTCTGAACAAATATAAAACAAAATGCCACCAATCTTCTAATAAATGTAACATCAATAGAAAAGGAGGATAAAATAGCAACTGTAAAAATCATATCTATTCTTACATTTTCTAATAAAACTGTGTTCATCTGAAGCGACCTGCCAGGTGAGTGTGTTTTTTTGTATCTGTTTGTACATAATTAGATAAAGAATAGGAAGTAATATTGGCACAGCGCCCCTGAGGTGATAATTCATAAAAACGGCGCTATACAAATCATCCAATTATTATTTTTATTAAAAGTTGTAAACATCTTATTGAAGCTTATAAATCTCATTGTAATATTTTTAATCTACAATAAAAAACACATAAATTTGTTGTAGACCACTTTTATTTATGGCGAGCCACAAAGTTAATGGTTTTTACAAATATGTATATTTTTAATCATAGAATATGATATTAAGAACTGCCAAATCGAAATATGAAACCGAAAATAAAAAGAAAAGATAATGGTAGCAGCAGGCATTCGAACCCAGGACCTCATGGTTTATCCGGGACCTGCCTTCTATGAAAACTGAGCTACGACTGTCATGTATGGGAATTAATTAAGGATGATATTGACAGTTCTTAGAAGTCGAAGTATGATACGTTTAAAAATGACACGATGGAAAGGGGGAACTACCGTAGCTCAGTTTCTGATCTAGATCTTTTTCTTTTCTGTGTCTTTTCGGTTTCGTATTTCGATTTTTGACTTGTTAATTTTATCTTCAATGATAAAAAAGTAATATATTAATTATTTGGGCCTTGCAAAAAACTTGCATGATAAGTACTTCGTAAGATTTCCCCTTAAATACTCGTAAATGCACCCCTTGATATTTGAGCGGCATAAGCATAAAATAACGTGTATAATTACACAATAAAATACTTTGAAAGAAGTCACCTCACTCATCCATTCGAATCCAAGATGGTAACATTTTAAAATATTTTATATTTATTCATTCCATAGCAAATTGCTTCGTTACAGGTGGATACCACCTCTATCAAGACTATTTAATACGTGTGATATCTTCATATCAGGTAATGCTCCATTACTTGCTGCGAAGTTATTGCACACTATCTCCTCCGAGGCTCGATCTGACAAATATTATTAATAATTATTACATGCTTTCAATATTCTAGACACGTATTCCTGGGAACTGTGAACATCGAGTTAGTGGACATTTAATAGTCTATAAATATCTAATTTATATGCGATTTCTTGTAGTGGTAGGGAGTGAGATAACATACAATGTATGTGTGTTCTATTGACGTCACATTTACTAATATCGTAACAAAATTTAAAGGATCGAGCCACCAAATTATTGTAAAAGCATTACAGGATTTCTGAATTAATCGACAGCTATAAATCGCATGTAACTGAACCTTAACTGTAAATTTAGTATAGGGTTTTGAAAAAAATTAGACAAATTACTAAAAAGTAGTTTTTTCCAAATGTTTTAAAAAATGTCTTAAATTAACATAGACACAAGAACTCTTCTTTTCTGATAAGGCATACACGACCAAGAATACCCTTTAATTATATTTTTTGTAAATTACTAATAAAAAAGTATTAAACATTTTTTTTTAAATCAAAAAAGGTACTCTGATAAAATCTGATAAACATCTGATAAACGTTTAAAACATTGGTTTACGCGTTTTATTATTACAATTTTTTTTAATTCGTTGGAAACCTTGAATGAATACAAAATAGTCGCAACTAAGTAGGCATTTTATGTTTGTAATTTTTTTTTTTATGTAATTGATATTTCAAAGCTCCATTACCTTTTTTTTAAATTTGAGTACCGTTCAATAGTCCCAACTGCTCTCATCTCTCTGAATCCAGTAAGACTATGACATCCCCAATTGGGGTATTTGTAAGGCTGAATGTAGTGTGGAGGCGAAGGAGATAGGAAGAGGAAAGTGGGGAAGTACCTGGATATTCCAATCTGGTCGCCAATCACGGCTAAAGCTATTTCAAGCAAAGTTTCGAATCTGAATGGTGGTCTTTCACCAGAGCGATACTCAAAGTATCTACCACTATGGTACGTGCCGCAAATATACTATATATTATTTCAAATGAGTAAATTACGAAATAACACAATTTAATTAAATAGAATTATCTTGCGCACGCTGGATTTGTAGCCGAGGATTTTAACCATTCAATCACGGAAGTCGTCAAAGTTGAAGATGAAACTAATTTACAATAACCTGGAAATTACAATCCAAAACAGTATTGAAAATTTCATGACGCCAGAGCTCGCCATTCGACAGTTATTACCAAGACACCCAAATACAAGAGTTACAGAAAAAGAACAGCACATACATAATACAAGAATGAAGCAATGACAAAAATATACATTTGAGAGAACATCGAGTCGAAGCCTGAACATGGTTTTAGTAGAGTTCACGATTTTAGACATTCTGAATGATAATCTTAGAGTTCTAATTTCGTAAAGCCCATATAGTTTAGTCAGCCGTATAATTTTGCAATAAATACGTTATTAGTTCCAGCAATAATTCTACGCCGTAATTATTTGTAGAAATTGTCGTGGAAATGTTTACTCGCACTTAACTATCCACTAAATAAGGTAATAATCGATATTTTAACAGCTATACTGTCACAAATACGCCTGTAAGGAATACTAAACGTTAGAATTTATATTTTACCTAACTTTATTAAACTGCATTCAGTTTAAATGTAATTTGGTACGATCAAGTCAATAAATTTTGCGATAATGACTGTTTTATGAGTCAAGGCGGGATACATTTAATGCAAGAATAAGAAAGAGACGCTTAGACGGAATCTTCTTTATAATTTAATGCAATGGAAATGAGATTCTTGACATGGTTAAATCATTTTATATGCCCGTATTTCAAAGACTGAACTTATTTTCCGTCTGCCCTTTCTTATCGGAGGTTGACGATTATCAGGGAAATCTTCACCCTGCAGGATCAAGCTCGGAACATCTCCGCGGAACTGCACTCGTACAAGTTACGTAGATATTAAAACCAAGTGCTGTTTCTTTCTCTTTTTTTAATGTGAATACCGCATAATAGTGCCAACTGTCCGGAGTAAGTGGAACAATGGCAACCCTAATTGGGGTATGTTGTGAGGGGGATTTAAGGGGATAAGAGGGAGGAAGGTTTGAAAGTACCTGGCTATTCGGATCTGACACGGATAAATTCTCTTCAATCAATTCAACGTGTCGATTCTGAATAGTGATCCTTCAGCAGGATGATACTCAGAGTATTATAAATTAGTCCTAAAATCCAGATTTTCGAATTTCCGAGAAACTCAAAATCCAAATTACTTGAAATTATTCAAATTTTCAAGCAACAACCGTAAATAAAAAAATATTAAAGAAAAATAAAGTAAAATAACTAAAAAACCTTTTTTTCTCAAAATGTCACTTATTCAGCATTCTTAATAAAATGTATTATCCATATTAGTATTTAATTTCGGATAAAACAATATTTTATTCTATTCATATTTTTTTCTATTTCTTACAATTAAGGCAATTTTTAATTTTTTTTTAATATTTATCTGACCAAATAATAAGCACCCTTCTTTGTACTAAATATTGTATGTGTATAATGCGGACATTTGGTTATTTGGTTAACAACCCTATTATTACAAATTTACTTATATCTTAGAAATGTCCACATTTTAAATAATGCGCATGCCTATTAGCCTGTTTCGTGGGGGTCGTGCTCATTTCATATGACATTGCGTTGCAAACAACTTATTTAAAACAAAAATATATATATATATACCACTTTTGTTGCAAAATAACAAAAACGGAATATAACGCCACTTTTGTTGCAAAAAACACTGTTTTTGATGGTAACCAACACCACTTTTCCATTAAAAAAAAACGCGAATTTCGCCAAACATAACGCGAAATTTTCATATCCTTGTCAATTTGGTAAACTTATATTCGATATTGCTCATAATATAACCAAGGTATAAGAATTTTCTTCTTCTTATAGTATCTAGACTTTCTTGATTTTTGTCAATCAACGAAGAACTTCTAAATTGGTTACCCCATTGTGGACGCGACTATACGAGTACTCCTATATCCTCATTTAAAGGCTTCTATCTTCCGTATTGATGCATGGTCTAGTATTCAGGTTTCCATGCCGTACAGAATGCTGTAATGACATTGGAAAAAAAGAAGTGTACGGTTGTATTATTTTTACTAGCTTGATTTGTGTTGAGTTTCTTATGTTATTTTCCTTTCCCGGCATAATCTTATCACTTACAAGAAATACACGTTACAAGAATTTGCAAGTGTTACATTTCGCTACCCACACTCTGCGAAAAAACCCAACACTCTGAATATGAAAAATAACAAGTTGATAAGAATAACGAGTAGTAGTGTGTGGAGTTGTGTCGTTTTTGCCGTATTATATTCCGGCTTTTCGACAAGTGTTTCAGCGCAGACGGAGGTGGCGTCTCGGCTTCGCCCACGCGAGGAGAACGGACTATAAAATAGTATGGAGAACGGCACAAATGACGGATTGTGGAGGCTAGAGTTGTATATGTGTAGTGCGTCCATTGCAAATGTGCGAAGTGGGATAAATTTTTTTTAACAACGTGCTTCATGTGTATACACAACTTTATTTGTTTTAAATCATATTTAAAACTTGTATCGGAAACACCCTTGCCTTTTATGGAGTAGTGTAACAACTAAATCAAAATGAAATGATTGCGTCCATGTTCTAGCAGAAATCAGCGATTGTATTGTAGCTACCTGTTAAACAAGCCACTAAAAATTACTATTTCGACAGCCGTCAAACAGCTGTAGCACGGCGACAGTAGTGACATGTACATATCCTATGTAGTCGCCGGTTTTCCGTAATAGCTACATTCTCTTCGCAGGAAGAGAATGAAGCTATTACGTTAAGTGTTCGACTAAATTAGATTTTATAGATTTGTTCCGCATTCATCCAAATTACTTGTTATCTCGTGTTTTAATTTATATCCTTCAAATTTAGATCCAGATAAATCAACTCCTCTTAAATACTGGTGAGTCGCTTCATAAATCACATATCCTAACACATGCTCCTTTGAATTCCGTTGTATTAAATATTAACACACTCAACACGCAGGAATGAATCAATACACGCTCGTAATTCGCAAATTCCTTCATTCTTAGATTGAAAGTTATTTTCTCAAGAATAAAGTACGAAAAACTCTGAAATGTTAGACTATGGAGTTATGAAATTGGTACAGCCTTTTCTGTCTGAATTTCATAGGAAAAGCCTATCGCCGCACAGAAATGGAATAATGGTTAGTTTTTGATTTTTGTTTGTTGATAAATTGGCATACAGAAATGCAGCGTACAGTGCTAATTTCAAAATGGTTTATCATAAGGTTTATGTCGCTTATTTTAGAAAATATTTGCTGATCCTTCGGGGGTTTCGTTTGGGCGTTGTCAATTTTCTTCTCACACCTCCTTCATACATTTCCATGTAAGGAATCCGATCTTAAGACATATTTGTTATAGGCGGGTATTTCCAAATATCGATGTAACTCAGAAACCCTTATCTAACTTGGGTCTTCCAGGGCTAACCGGATGGCTCTATTTTGAAATGTTTGTGTTTTTTTGAGGGGATTCAGAAGCTTATGTCCAGATTAATCTTACAAGTAGAAATTATGTTAGTTTTGGGCTTATTCTTCAATTATTAATGAAACTTTTTTGTTTCTTCTTTTACACAACATGGTAGAAAACTGAGAGGAAATTAGATGTATTTAATATGTTTTTTTAGTCTAGAATACCTGTTTAGCAACATGGCAAGATTACAGTTTTTATTATTGGATTTTTTCATTCAATTGTTATTTTTGTATTCCTCATTTTAATTTAATTTACCGTTTGACTGCACTCTTATAGTAGATCATCATTTTTTAACTAAGTGCAGCAAACGCAGTCAAAAATATAGATTTCACATTAAATGCAAGTCGTGTTTTGCACCTTTCTATGGTTTAAAAAAACTATAAATAACGTCCAATCAATCAATCTTCCTTCTTTTACTCGCAAAATTCCCAGTAATAATAACCGGCAATAACTTACTGTAAAAGCAAGAGCTTTTAAGGCTCGTTAGAGCACATGGTGATTTTATCTAAGATGTTTTATATATTCGGTGTCAACAATAAGTGTTTTGTCTACCGATTTCAATCACCCATCTGTGTCATCATTATTACCGTTTTTATTAAATCCATCCATAAAGTCCAAGATTTTCAACCTTGAGCCAGATCTAGAACTCCTGGCGCAAACGGTGAGAGTCTCGAATTTAAGTGTTACTTAGATAGTTTTCTATACAGTGCCATCAAATGATCCTGCAATGTTCACCCTTGGAGTTGCCATGGTTGAAGAGTCTTGCGTGCTTATAATGCTGATTATAGATCTGGTAAACCGCACGTGGGTGATTTGTACAGAGAAGGATAGCAAAGGCGCCATCACTTATATTATTATTTCAATTCCCAATACAAATATGATGCACATCATTATCATTTTGAGAAATCTTTAACTATTTCTATTTCCCTGTAATTTCCGACATAATTAAGTAGTTATGCTTAATCCTTTGTAATTTTTTTTCTTCTTTAATGTACTTATTGCCCGTTCAAAGGAAGTAATAATAACTAATAACTGAAGAAATAGATGAACGTTGTCACAATTTTTAATCTATTTTATAATTTTTTTTTTTTACATTCATCCTTATCCTTGCACCATCTAAAATTTCAAAAGATCAACGGATCTAGAAAAAAAAACGAATTGGCGCTATTTGACAATTTAATGAGAATATTATTTGTAATTTAATTTTTAATGTGAATACCGCACAAGAGTCCCAACTGCTCCCAACCGTCTGGAGCCAGTGAGACTATGGCATCCCCAATTGGGGAATATTATGAGACTGATGTTAGTGGGGTGGGGAAGGAGAAGGGGTAGAGGAAGGTGGGGAAATACCTGGCTATTCAGATCTGGTCACCAAACACGGCTAAAAGCCATTTCAGGCAACGTTTCAATTCTGAATGGTGGTCTTTCACCGGGGCGATACTGAGAATATATTCCGCTCTGATATACCTGCGCATATATTAAGTTTAATCAATTAGTTATGAAACAACACAAATTAATTAAATAAAATTAACTTGCGCGCGCCGGGATTTGAACCCGCGACCTTTGGATTTGTAGTCGAGAGCCTTACCCCTCGACCATGAAGGCCGTCTTTGTTATATTGTATACGTCCTATATGGGCTTTTACATATTTTGTTATAAAAATTCAAATTACTATAGCGACACAGGTTCAAAACACACCACAGTAGAGAATAGATAACCTTCACGAAATACAACAACTAAATATTTAATTAGTCTCACGAACAAATTCAGCAATAACTTCGTGTAAGTGCAATTCCAAATAATCAGCCACAGGGGCGAATATACAAAACACACCTCACATTCACTAATACTTATACTCTAGACACATACGAGGTGTGTTCAAAAGAAAAGGTGAATTTTGAATTTTCGCGGGCTGTGTACATTCGATTACCGATTTATTGTTGTTGTTATGTTGGTACACATATGTTTATCATATGTTAGCATTATCAGCCATTTTGGATCAGTGGTTTGTTTTTGACAACTGGAAAGGTTAGTGACGTTTTTGGGTGTTCTTCGATTTTTTTATTTAGGTTCGTTTTCTGAGGCATCATCAGTTCGATAGAAGTGAAATTTTAGATTTGCTTTATTTTCTATCTCCTCATCAGCATTTCTTCAAAAAAAAATTGATTCTTTTTAGAAAAAAATTGTTAATAATTGTTAATCTTGTGGAGGAATTTCCTAGTTTTGGTCGGGACTTGATAGCCGTTTTCTGGGGCATCATCAGTCCGATTAAAGTGAAATTTTAAATTTCCTCTGTTTTCTATGTCCTTATCAGCATTTCTTCAAAAAATCCAAAAAAATCGATGTTTTTCGATTTTTACTAAAATAATAAAAAGTAAAAAATCGAACAACACACAAAATGTGACTAACCTTTCCAGTGGTCAAAAACAAACCACTAATCCAAAATGGCTGATAATGCTAACATATGATAAACATATATGTACCAACATAAAAAAAATCGATAATCGAATGTACACTGCCCGCGAAATTTCAAAATTCACCCTTTCTTTTGAACACACCTCGTACTTATTAATAATTGTTGAGGATGTATGCAATAATAGTCTTTTTGTATTCGTATTCCGTGCAGTTGAACATACTCGTATCTACTATGTCTGAAAAAGTATTACTTTCTGTATGAAGTCTAGGTACACTAGGTATATTTTTTACTTGATTTCCTTATTGCTTTTGCTTCTTGTTCATTTATTATTATATGCCCTTATAATCTTTACGATACATATCTTAACGCATTAATATAACATGTCGAAAGGTTTGATTGATTATATTACTTTTCATGGCAGAGCTATAAGCTGATTGGGTGTATAATGTGAACACCGCTGTGGGAGTAATTTTAATTACGAAGAGCAGTCCTGAATACTATCAAAGTGTAATATTTGTTAGTTAGGTTATTAAATTAAAGTGCACTTTAAGGTTATCACTTAATTGCGCTATATTAATTGTATTGTTATTATTATTATAGAACATCTTACGAGAAACACAGTTTGAATTATTTCAACGAAAGTTCCTAGTTACATTTCAATGTTTTTATTATTGTTATGAAAGCAGCAATAACTTCCTCGAAGCTCTGTCGTGACTTCTCCCTCTTTACCATAAAACGCGTATGTATCAGAAAGCGATGTTACAACGGGGGTTTCAGAATCCGGACCATAACTATATACGATATTATGACTCAGTCCTATGGCGCCCAGCCTACAAATTAAAATAATCACACCAACACCGATTCATCGTTTTATATATGTATTAATAATTCGCTGTATCGGGGTTCCACTGTCTGTGTGTGAGTGCTGTTGGAGATAATATTGAACAAACAGGTTGCGCTAACCGCTGGGTTATAGGGCTATAATTAACACGTTACCCTCCCACGATGCTAAGACAGGTATGGAGCATTGCAGTTCGAGGAATGATATTAGTAAACAGAATTTGCAGTGGAGTTCGGTTGGTACGAATTTGCTTATGACAAATACTTGTATACAGTGATTATTTTCTTTTGCTAGAGTGGAAACAGGTTATTAACACTTGTTCGTTTGTATTCTTTAAGATTCTTACGGCAATTAGTGGATATTTTGCTGTTTCACTATCGTGTACTGATACGTGTTGCGCTTCCGCCTCCTTCTTAGGGCGGTATTGTTGAATAGTAATTTGAAAAAATCGTTTTTTTAATACTGTAGACGTTTTGTAAATACGTTCGTCAAAACCGAATAGTGATAATCATAAAATAAGCTGAGTTATAGAATTTTTAAGAAATATAGCCGAGAGCGCCAATATACGATTGCACTTCCAGAAATATCAAATAAATTTAATGGGCGGGTACTTATTTGAGTCGGGTGAACGGAATAACAGAAAGCCGAATTGTGCGACAATTTTACGATGGTCTTGCCGCTGAGAGCTCCGTTGTTTCGACACTTTTCGTTTTACGCATCATTTATGAGAAATAGGTTAGGTTAGGTTATGTTGGAACTTGACAGTTGCAATTATAACGTGTTTAATATCACATGCTTATCATCATAATTTATTCCATCGGTTACTCATATAATAATGGAGATCTTGTCAACTTGTCACCGTGATAATGTTGTGAAAGCTTGCCCCGGCCGACGTGAGATGTCGTTTGATTAGTGGCGCCAGGTAAACGCATAATTATATACTATTTAGACTTAGACCGTTACATATTGAGATCAAGATTAAACCATGAAATTCAGAACAAATGTCTTTAATTCGTATGAGAGTATAATCTTGCAAAATAATGCAAATATGACGGATTGGATAAGTGTTGCAAGTAATCTAGTTATAACGTTTTGAATTCTTGCTTTTCGTTTGGGTGCCATAATTGATTTGACAGCGAAAGTAATGCCTTGTGACGACTGTTACTATCTTTAAACAAAGAAATAAAGAAACATTATTTTGGAAAATTTATTTTATTCCAAACATTTTTTATTTTTAAATGTATGTAAATAATTAAGTACTTATGTAGGTACCTACTTGTGATTTCAGTTTTGAAAATACTCTACCAAAACTACCTTCTTCTTTTGAATATGTAATCAGTGGCTAACCAGAGTTATATATCTATGGGCGAACCTCAATACAAAATGGCAGGTTCAATGTTTTTATACTGATTTTAAAACGTTATAGCAACAGTTTTACAAATTGGATTTCATTCAAACTAATCTCCAAACCTTCCCGGCACTAATAAGAACAAACGTGATATTTTCACAGAAACCGGTCTAGTAATTTTTGAGAAAATCGAGGACAGACAGAAAAACATTCATTATTATATATAGAAGATAGATAAGAAATATAAAGATATAGACATTTATTGTGAAAAGTGGGCAAAGATACTATAAGGCGTCGTATCCAATGTTACCGGTGTGTGTGTGACGATAAATCAAAGTCGTATGTTGGTAGGTTGATTAATTATCACTTTTGCAAGGTTACAACTATGAAGCTGAGATATGAAAAAGGACGAGAGAACCTGCCATTGATTCGCTTATATACTTCCATAAGTTATGTTGCCTTTTTATACTCGATTGTCCCTTTCGTGCTCTTCACTACATTTATCAAAATTATGTATTACCACACAAGGGTCCTAATTGTTCTGGAGTCCGTAGGCTGCAGGCTTGATTCTCGTGGTAGCGCTAAATAATATGAACACCTAAAATCAATCAATAACATTCACACAATACATATCACTCTACACCAACTAGATCCATTTCTTCCCCTCCTTCAACCATCCCTTCCCCATAGGCTAAAACTTGTAACTTGTTTTGTAATTAAATAACTAAGACATTGAGTTAAAACCTATTATAGGTTCAGTTTTTTTTTTTATATATTTCCCAAACTTTATAAATATTATAAACTGTTTTTCAATAAATAACTGCACTGCCCTATACACATTTGAGCTGTGGTCGCAATACTCAGCAACGCAATGGGACAAGCTGAGGGTGTCCTACAACAACGCATACAGGCAACTTCTGCAACTTCCAAGGTTCTGCAGTGCCTCTATGATGTTCACTCAGGGGAGAGTCCACTCATTCCCCGCCTTACTTCGCCACCGACTAGCCAGCTTCTGGGGCAGGACACGGAAGTCAACCAACGCCATTGTCGTCGCTGCATCCGCGTGGCTCAGCTCTCCACTCAATGAGCGATGGATTCCTATGATGCAACTGCTACCCTGAAGACGATCTGTTAAATTAAATTTATTTTACTATTATCTATGAATTTTTCATGATATTTTTTGTTTTTCACATTTTCTTCTCATATGTTTTTATATTATTATTTAACCTTTTTCATTTTTATTATTATCATTATCTTCTATTTTTTATTAAATATTTATTTTATTATATTAATTTCTCTATTTGTATTGTATATATTTCATGTGATATGGCAGACTGGGTTAATATAAATAAATAAATATTATATATTATAGGTGAATAAGGAACTCCAGTGAATAATATAATGGCTTTAAAAATATATATTCATACAGGTCACAGCGAACGCCGATTCTGAATATATAACTTTTATTATATGTAATTATATAAATGACTAAATGCTACGCTTATGACCACTTCGTTTTTAAATATTATATGATTTTTATTAAATGAATGTTTGTAAGTCGTCTGCTGTACATTGCAATGATGAAATATCATTTTAATAAAAATAAAATGTTTTCCAAAACGAATTTGTGTGGACCACATCACTCAGAAGACAACATTTATATTTTTAAAATCAATAAAAAATAGATATATTCAAGCCACACTAGTTAAAAACTGCTGTAAAAGATGGCGAATTTCTATTAACCCCACTAAAAATGTGATCACCGTCTTCTTAAGAAGAATAGCTAAATGCCCCCCTAACATAATATTCTTTGGAGAAAGGGTCCCATGGGAAAAGTCCTTGAATTAATATTAGATTCCATACTTTTACATACTAATTTTAAAACGTTGTAGCAATTGTTTTACATATTGGATTTTATTCAAACTATTTTCTAAACAAACAAACTTACTTTTTTTGTATATATATATATAGATTACACCACAAATTGAATACCAATCGTTTGAAGAAAATATAAAATACAATTCAGGAATGCCTAAAAAGAAAATTTTCTCGAAACGCTTAATAAAATCATAGCTGACATAAATTGATCGTGTACATATTCACCTCTGGACCAGTTTCAGTGTATTAAATATTTACTTTGTCAGTACCCTGAATATTAGCAGCCAACTTTCCGGTTTGTTAATAATATCACTTCGATACCATAGTTCAATAGGGAACTAACTCAAAATACCTCATTTTGAGAAAACTGGATTTAAAATTTTTTCATAAAGACATCGCCCCGATGTAAAGTTATTTTGTCCACTTATAACATAACAATAGATGCAACATGTAAGTATTTATCAACCTTTCCTACCGTAGGTGTAAATGGCTACATTTATTAAATTCCAAACGGAAACATTTGACATTTTTCTCTATTGAACAAAGAATGTGCTGATTTCATTATAATTCCATAAAGAATTATCTGACCACATAATTAGGACGAATTAGACTTATTTTTTTATAGAATTATGTGTAGGGAGAGTTTCTTTATCATTTTTCATCTTTAACTGAAAACCCAGAAATTTTGGGTTATTTCCCTATTGAACTAAGGTATCTATCATATAAGTGTAAATGGCTACATTTATTATGTTCCAAACGGAAACATTTCACATGTTTCTCCATTGAACTAAGAATGTGCTGATTTCATTTTAATTCCGTAAAGAATTATCTAACTACATAATTTGGACGAATTAGACTTATTTTTTTATTGAAATTTGGAAGGGAGAGTTTCTTTACTATTTTTCATCATTAACATCAATCTAATCCAGAAATTTTGAGTTATTTCCCTATTGAACTAAGGTATCGACTTTATAATTTACTGTCACGCGTTCTAAAAATAGTTTATCTGAATCTGTTCGCATAACCTGTCCACCAACGCATCTGCATAGCGGATTTACAAATAGATGTTTCGCATTCGTCCGGTGCCCATTGTCTCTATAATTCAGTCCACTGTGCGGTTTCGCAGAACCAGATATTCGGAATTAAAATTAACGACTGTACAAATCTGATAGAGCCCACAGTGGTTCGGAATGCCAGTTCAATGGACACAATCAATTGACTGAATGCGTTGAAATTTAATTTACTGTCGGGATTTACCGATAGTAATCCGTAAGAGACTGGTATTGGGTATTGACTCTGCTTGTGTGGTTAATTGTTAACATAAACAGATAAAGAAATACTTTATTGCTACTGTTTAATCATTGACTAGCAAATATAGCAGCTTATACGAACGAACAACATATTTCAGACGTATCGAAATGTCAATTTCTTTAAGTTTTATGGTTTATTTTGTACGGTTGAGTTATTTATTTGCAGTAGAGATTAGATCTGTAAAACCACGTACGACCGTTTGATGAATGAAAAGATCTGACAATAATTCTAATTTGATGTAAGAGTAATAAATATGTTTTAGAAAGGGACGGTTATAACATGTAGAGTAAGTAGATGGACGAAAAATTTGTGAAGTCAAAATTAGGATGACATGGCACCAGAAGACCGGGAAAATATATACATCAGTTGGGTCATATCAAGAGACAGTATACAGAAGATTACATATTAAAAAGATGATTTTTTTATGTGAATAGGTACCCCACAAAGGTCCCGACCATCTGGAACCAGTGAGACCAAATCATCCCCAATCGGAATATAGTCTGAGGCTAAAGGTAGTGCAGTGGGGAAGGTGATGGAGTAGAGGAAGGTGGGGAAGTACCTGGCTATTCAGATCTTCTCACCATACACGGCTAAAGCCATTTCAAGCAACGTTCAATTCTGAATGGTGGTATTTCACCAGGGCCATACTGAAAGTATCTACCACTCTGGAACGTGCGGAAAATATACTATATATATTTTTTTAAATTAGTAAATTATGAAATAACACAATTTAGTCAAATAAAATCTATTTTTGTGAAAGTAGATTTTATGGATTTTGTAGGGGTGTGCCCCGGGATTTGAAGCCGCCACCTCCATATTCGTAGCTGAGGATTGTTACCACTCAATCGCAGAGGCCCTCAAAAATGAGATTTGAACTATAAAAATGAATGAAGCAAGCGATAGCTTGCCAATTTTCTCCCATTCCTTAGTCAACTGGAAGATCTCCTCGACAACTTAAACAAAAAGTAAATAAATATATTTGTCCATTGACGAATGTTCGTCTGCCATGAAGTCATTACTCCCCTTCGGCCTTCCACTTTCCCTTTCGTCACCATTTTGGACATGTAGCACTTGCCGTGTTTATTTTCTACGTCGCAGGAAAGCAATACTGCTGGAACCACCACTATTCAAAAAAATTATCTGCATACACCATTACATCAGGTCTTTTTTTTCTGCGTCGATCTATCTGGGTTCCGTGACTCTACAATGAAAAATAAGACCTGTACGACTTTGGAAAAAATCTTAGTTTTATCAATATTACGTTTTTTAATTGATATGCAAGTTTCAAAATCCCGCGTTTTTTATATTGCCTAGGCTGTTACAGCAATACTGCTTTCTTACGACGATATGTACATTTCTGGACGTTTAGCAAGGATGATGACACTAAAGAAGTCTATATGATCAACCTGTGGGAAAAATAAATTTTAGGATCCTTAAACTTAGTTAGTTGGACGGTGTAAAGGCAATCACTACATCTTTGGACATAAGGAACCAAAGCGAGCTAATAGAAATCGGAGTCGAAACATTTTTTAGAGATGACCAAGACTCTCTATCAGTAGTATCATCAACAATTATGATGATTATACATGAGTTCCTTGTTGATCTTCTTTAATATTTTCTCATGTGTGATTCAATAGTAAACGAAATGTATATTTGTTAATTGGGAAGTTTCATGTCGCTAAACAAATTGCCATCAGAAAACAAGATCGAAATCTTTAGAACTGCAGTATTTAATAGCGTCAGTTTTCTTCGCAATGGTCATGTTTTAAGTGTCTACCTGTGTCGCTACGTTGATAAAGCGGAGTTCCGCACAGAGTTCGACAAACTCTCATGAAAATCAGTCCAATTAATGTCGGACAAGAACTTGTATGTTAATGTTATGACATATAAACTGCTCGATCGCCGCTTTGAGGGCCTTTACACCGCCGAGGACATCTTAATAAAACTAGTTGTTTAGGAATTACTTCTAAATATGCGCATAATGCAAAATTTTCTGTATAATTTTCTGCATAATTTTCTAATTATCTGTCTGCCATCTGTGATGGATGCACATAAAGTGCAGTAGCTATTCAAATGCGGTGGTTAATATAATATGTGCAATCCCATGGCGCGACCCTGAGGTACCCCGGAGTTTAGCATGGCTGTCGAATTGATCGATGAAAAGCATTTAATAGAACTTAATTGAGTTAAGTACTCAAGCCTTCCTGATTTGAATTTTATAATCGATGACTTGGACCGTTGCGGGTTTGATTCCAAGTTTAGTTCATTTTTTGATTTATTAAAATGATTTTTATACTTTATTCCATTTTTATTTTTTATTTTTGACCTGACCGGCTTCAGCCTATCACGGCCATTGTCAGACTGGTACATTTTATTGTATTATTGGCAGAAGATGGAACGTAATGCTGTACTGGCTCATCCTTCTTACTTCATTCACTTTTATACATAATCATATAGCGTCGTACTTTTATGATTCCATGTCTTCCTATAATAATGTCTTAGACTTAATTTTTTTACATTCACTCTGTATCATATACGTATTAACTCTCCTAACAGTTCTTTCTCAGCCTATTCGGTCTGAATACACGTTCATACCAATTAAACGGCGTTTTCTGTCACATAACTTCACATTAAATTTACTTAAATTCTTTCAAATAATCTTTTAAAATTGTAAATACATATGTTTATTATTTTGATTGTTCTAAATATTTGAACAGTTTTAATTACTTTAATACTTTTTTTAATCTTTAATTTCTTTAAATTCTTCAAATCTGAAAAATATTTTTGTTCTTTTATTTAGTATATCTATTTCATTTATGTTAGATTTTTAATTATTTAAATGCTTTATTTACTTTCATTCTTTTAAATCTTAAACTTCTTTTAGTTTGTAATTATTGTAATTCTTTTAAGTTCTTCTTAATTATTATATTATCTGTATTTCTTGTAATTGTTATAATTCTCTTAATTTTTTGAACTCTTATTTCAATTCCTTCAATTCTATTAATTCCTCCAGTTAATTCTTTAATTCTCTCAATTATTGTACCTAATTAGTTTAATTTCACACAAACTACAGAAACATCAGGGCGTGCAAAACATTTTTTTTTTTAAATAATAATTTTTTTTAATAAACATCGGTCTTACATTTTTTTCCAACATCGTTATTTAAAATTCGGTCGTACATACATACACTTCGAAAATCTCACTTCTACCCGATATTACTCGTCTCAATTTTAATGAAGGATTAATAGTTCCTAAGCATACAAACAAATATGGACAAAGAACTTTAGATCACACGATTCCTAGCTGTTTAAATATGTCACCCGCTGAAATATAAAAAAATATGTTAAAACCAAACAGTTAATAAATATATTAAAGACTTGGTTACTCAAAATACCCTATTTATATTACATAATTAGTATATATTATTTTATGTATGATTAATTGTTGTTATTTATGTTTTTATTTAATTTTTTTGTAGAAATATTTTTGAGTAAGATTCTCACCAAATATTCATGCTTTAAGTTTGTTACAGATGTTTTTATTTTATATATTTAGGATAAAGTTTTTAACAACAAGCTCCCGTCAGACAAACTACTAAAACGTAGTTTATCGGGACTTTTTGCATTATATTTTCATAATATCTTAAAAAAAACTGCATTCAGTCTATATGCTTGCGTTTCATTTTACAATGATTTTCGTGGTTAGTTTGTACAACTCCATCTTATTTTGTATATTTCATTAAATTTAAACCCTTCGAAGGGGTTTATCAAAGTGTTTTGCGGTCTGGTAAATATTTAATATTGTACTATAAAAATACCATCGCCGCCTTTCCTCTGCCAGTTCTATTCCTTTATAACATACAACGACATTGATATCGAAACTCTATTATAGCTTTGTCAGCTTTTTATTGTCTTCATCGTTTAATAATTAAATTAAATTAAAGTAAAATTTAAGTTTGAATAATCGACATATGAGTAATAAGTTTTTCATTGTTGGGTATACAACAATACCAAGACGTCTGGTCATCTGTGGTCAACGATACTACCTTCCTATATGGTTATTTCATCTACCACAGCCAGACTGTTCTATGTTTGTTGTTCGTCGCTTCCGGCCTTCGACGTTTCGGGCGGTATGCAGCTCACGTGCTCGGAGTGACGCTATCGGCGGATATCGCGTGTAGTGCAGTGCGGGGATATGGAAATGAGGACTAATACCTGTGATTTATGGCCGAGGTGTCTGCGACTTGAGATCTCACGTAGATTGCTTCATCATTGAGACTGAAAGTCACCTGACAAAACTAATAGTAAAAACCAGCAAAAAACGCTTAGAATATGTCAGTCTCAGTTTACTGGGAATATTGGGAATGGAGTCTACTAAGAGCAAATCACACTATGTAAACCACAAGTTTATCCAATTAATATATATAATAATAATAATAATAATAAATGGATTATTTTTATAGCGCCGTTTTCGTGAGAAAATCACCTCAAAGGCGCTTTACAACATAATTTATCTAACCTATACCTTATCACTTAGACTTATATATAATAATTTACAAATTAGATTAATTACTAATGGCTTACAGCTAAGATTTATAACTAGAAAATACCTAATTCAGACTTATAATTAGTGACTTACGAGACTTACTCGGACATCCAAGACTATATAAATAGCGACTTACAACTTAGACCTGTAGCTAGTGACTTAAAACTATTGATAGAAGCTTACAACTAACATATTTACATTTCAGACTAAATTATGTACAAAATGTTACTATTTACAAAATCAGAGCATAACCTGATATTGAACAGCAGTGGGGCGAGTATATATGTGATACATCACAGCTGCATTTGTATGCTTCTGATCAGTTTGAGGGTAATATACATACATATACGAGTATATCATATTCTACATGTTTATTAACATGTCTAGGTAATGCTAGACATGTTGATAGAGATGGTTTTGCTAGACAGATACCTTTATACGATTAAATTAAAAAATGTTATGAGCGCCAAAAGAAGAAGGAAGTTTTTACCTATATTAATATTATGTATATGTTTTATTGTTAGTTTTATGACATGGATACAAAAAATGTATTTAATGAGTTATCTGAATTTAAAGAAAGGCATAGATATTAAATGCATGAAATTAATCGACAATCAAGAAGAAGAAGATTCGTCACTCACAATTAAAACAGTTTAAGGTGTTCAGCTCCCACTGACATTGTATATTGGTAGGAATTTCTAGGGAATTTAGTTTTGGACATGGAAAATTGAATTATAGATAAACACAGGAAACAATGTCATTAACAATATATGAATGTGTTCACGAATTTATGGAAATGAGTATCTGAACAGATGAGTTTTTAGTTTAGCTCTAAATTCTGACGGACTGGTTATGCAACGCAATTCCATAGGGAGTTTATATATAATAGTTATACTTGCGGAACGTTCCAGAGCGGTAGATATTCTCAATATGACCCTGGTGTAAGATCACCGTTCAGAATCGAAACGTTGCATAAAATGACTTTAGCTGTGTTTGGTGACCTCCTTTCCCTTCCCACTACCTACCTTCTGCTTCACAACATACCCCATCTAAGGATGCCTTTTTTCTCACTGGCTCCAGTTAAATAAATCAGAAAAAAATCAAGAAAAAACATTGGGAGGAGATAGGGGAAAAGATTGGTGAAGGATCTAGCAGAGGAAGATGCCGTTGTTTTTTTTTTTACATTTTACGATTGTTTTTTTTAATCACAAAAAACTTCCAAAATTCCGATTCTCCATGTTCAATCTGTTTCCGCTCATTTAAAATCAACCAATATTTTTGATTTTGTTTATCGACATGTAGACAAATTTATCTATAGAGCGCACGGACTCGACAAACCAACAATATATTAATCGATTAAAACTGCCAAACGCCATTCGGATTGTGGCCGAGCTAGCTAAGGTCGACTGATCACCGATAAAGTTGATAAAAATGTCTATCGTGTCAATATCGACATTTTAAGACGGCTTTGCTAGCCCCAGGGGAAAAATATTTTTTTTATACGACTACCGCACATTAGTCCCGACTGCTCTCAACCGTTTGAAGCCAGTGAGACTATAGCATCCCCAATTTGGGTATGTTATGATGGAGTAGGGATGGGAAAGAGATGGGTTAAGCGAAATATCTGGAAGTAACTGGCTATTCAGATCTGGTCACAAGATGCGGCATTTTAAGCAAAGTTTCGATTCTGAATGTTGGTCTTTCACCAGGGCGATGCTGAGAGTATCTGCCACTGGATGTGGACTGTATTCGATTGAATTTTCAAAACGGAAAACCAAGGTTCATCAGGAGTGCGTGTATTGGCCCACTTCTTTATTTGGGTCAATGAGAATTTCGTCTTTTCTCCTTTCCCCATATCGCCTACATACTCCATCCATAACTTCGCATTCTTTTCAAATGCACAACCTCATTCCAGGCAGGTGCCCACATTAACACGTCTGATCGTAATGAACCCGGGTTAGGCCGGGAGCCATATTAAAATATGCATGCGTGCACAAGAAACGAGATTGCGTGCGACGCTGTCTGAGAAAGCGTGGCATTTTAATAATTATAAAAAATTATAACGAAAAATAATCAGAAAAGGTGTCTTAAGGCGCCGGTTTTGTGAGACATTTATCCCGGGGGCCCTTTTGTTAATAAGGAATCTGTACAAATTACACAGCTGTTCTTGGGTACTTTGAAATAAAATGTTTTCGGTGTTTTTTTATGCAGCTAAGACTTTTATTGGTGCCAGAGTGAGACCGATACTGAGAGTATCTACCTCTCAGTATCGCTCTGCTGAAAGACCGCCATTCAGAATCAAAACACTGTTGCTGGAAATGGCTTCAGACCTCTTAAGTGAGCCGTTATGAATAGGCAAATACTCCCCAACCATTTCCTTCCCATCTTATTATACTCAGTCTCAGGACATCCCTACCTACTAGTGGCGTGCAGTCCATAAAGGCTGAAAAGATGTGCCTACTTTAAGAAAATAGAGCGTAAAAATAAATTTACGCCAAACGCGCGCCCAACATTTGCACACGGTTGACATTTGTCACATGATAACGGGTCGCTTCTACGATTCGTTCTTGTGTTCAACAGCTCGGCTGTGGAATGATCTGCCGGCCTCTGTGTTTCCTCCATCCTATAACATGGGTCTCTTCAAGACCCAAGTTTACTCCTTCCTATCCTCTAAAAGACCCTCCACACAGCATCCCCAAAGATGATATAGGCATTGAGGGAAATTATTTCCCTCAAGGTCTCCTGCATGGAGTAACTGTAAAAAAAAATTAAGACTTTTCTTTTTAAATATGTAATTCTTATCATAAATTAACAAGTTTTATTACGTCACTATCGTTTTGCCCTAATAAAATGTAATTGGTTAAATTGTAACTTATCCTGGTTCATGCATAATAAAAATACCACCGTCCCTTAAAGATAGTATTTTTAGCTATATCAAATAGGGTAAATCGCCCAAGTCACTCAAAAATATACCCTATATCGGCTTATAACACACAGTTTTCAGTCACCAAAATTTATTGTAATTACAATCGAAAAGACTACAGCCTATACATAGGTCATAGAGCAATGCACGCCACTGCTAACTACCCTAATTGTTAGTTGGTACTCTTATAGGGTATTCACATAAAAAGGTGATACTATGATATCCCTAATTTGGGAAGTGTTATGAATCTGAACAATGGTAAAGATAACGGGAAAAGCGTAAGTTAACCCTTCCTTCTGTATCTTTTCGGTTTTATGTTTCATTTAGAGAGTTGTTTGATTTAAAAAATAATAACTATTTAATCGAATAACTTCATCTTTAGTCTCCCGACCAAAAGTCTAGTTCGGTAATTGCTACACTACGAAGGTGCTGTATTCTATGATATCCCTAGTTTGAGAAGTGTTATGAAACTGAAGAAAGGTAAAGGTAAAAGGTAAAAGATAAAGGGGAAAAAGCGTAAGTTAACCCTTCTTTCTGTGTCTTTTCTGTTTTATGTTTCATTTAGAGAGTTGTTTGATTTAAAAAGTAATAACTATTTAATCGAATAACTTCATCTTTAGTCTCCCGACCAAAAGTCTAGTACGGTAATTGCTACACCACGAAGGTGCTATATTCATCTCACTCCCTAACTAATGGCATGATGAATAACAATCGAAATGAACCCTTAGTTTGCATCCATTTCAGCAGGCGATAAATCGTTTCAATTTGCATATTAATATCGCATTGTTTACGGTTCGGACAATTCTATTATTATACATCTGATCGGTGCTGGAATTATTGATTTATTGACTTTATCGTCTGCATGTCAAATGAGCCATTAAACGTTCATGTAATTTATAATCGTTCAATCACACAATAATCACTATGAGTACTTATTGCTATTAAAAGTCTTTTAGGCTCCACTTCGGGGATGCGCGTGTTTGTGGTGTATGAATTATTGTATATTTTATTCTCCACATATCAGGAAACAAAACGCACCTGTTTCCTGCCAGACACTCCTTCCTTTATACATATTGTATCGTTTCAAACTTTCAGTATCGCCCTGGTGAAAGATCACAATTCAGAAGAGAAACCTAACGTTTTTTTAATTTATTTATTAACATTAAAATTCTGCTGAACATCGGTTGCAGTTTGTCAGCAGGTACCAAACTTTTTTTTTATATTAACACAATTTAATATATTTTCATATAGTATATCTCTTATCTATATATAATAGCTATATGTATTCACATACACAATGATAGAAAACAGAGTACGTATGGGGACATATTTAAGTAGGTAGTCCGTTAAGTGGAATGGCTGCGCTGCCTGTTGATAAAAATAAATAAAATACTTCTCATCCGTACTAGGTATTTACTAAACTTTTAATTAAAAAGTAGATCATTCAGTTTGGATGCGTATTTTGGCCTCCAATCCAAAATTCAGTTTTGTATGAAACAGGCACCGCAGCCGTTCCCCTTAAGTACTCTCCCATTCAAAGATTGTACAGACTTGGTAATGAGTATAGTTCAATTGATTTTTACCGTTACGACACTGTTTCTAGGCTAAAAATCATGTTTAATTAATGTTTTTATTAGATTTATTCGGTTTTTTCATGTGAACCTTTTTTATCGTTGTATTTATTATGTTATGTTTCTATAAAATACCCAATCGGGGGTGATAAGGGTTTGCTGTATTCTAAACACGCTTTACAACTGTTCATGATTTACGACGCCCCATTGCGCTGTAACTAGCTACTTACATAGTATCTACCTTCTTATTTATTTTATAATTATGTTATTATATTATGTACTAAGCCATTTGTTATACTCTTTTGTACAACCTGCTGTTATCATGTAACCAAACTGTTATTCATTAGGTTGTAACTACATACTTATATTGTACCTACTTACTTATTTAACATTCTAATTATTATTTTATGTTCTATATTATTATACTCCTTTGTATAACTATGTTATAAATGTAAAAGGCTTCTAGGCGTGAATAAATAAATAAAAGAAGTTGGATTTGCTTTTAACTGTGGATGGGCGACCCGAAGGCCGCGATAATGGTATGTCATGTTTAGTAATTGACACCCTTGCACACTCTCTTCCATTGCATCAAATAGAGTGAGCCAGGATGTCAATTTCAGTCAATTTAAAAAAGTCTAATAAACACAAAACCGTTTGACTTTTACTAAACATGATATTTCATCATCGGAACGGCCTTCTGGCCCACAATCCATATTTGAAGGTTATCCGATATTTACCGGATATCCTGCATTATAAGGTTATTATTCGTAAAGTTTTTACCATTACGGTACTGGGATTTGATTCCAAAAAATTCTAAGATCGAATAATTTATTGTCAATTGTCTTAAATCGATTCTCAGAAATATTGCACCACCCATCTCTTCCCAAGTATCAGTAATCGGTTATTGATTAATCACTAAGAAAATGACAACAACAAAAAAAACAGGAAAAGTATGGTAAGAATATCCTGGTTTTAAAAAAAAGTTACTTTGAGTATGTGTATATTATAGTACAAACCACGGTGTCTCAGTTCAGAGTTTTTATCAGAAAACCATTTTGGGTTACTAGCCTCGGTTCCTTGACAACTTTTTATTAGCTGCAAAATGATCCATAGAACAACAATAGTCTTCAAACTAGAATCTCCAATACTATTTCATCGCATGGTAAGGCGTCTTTCACGAGTATCGTAAATGACATAGATACACAAATTCTCCCTAATTAATTTCTCAGTCCATCTCATATCGTCACAATAGCCATCAAACCAACCATCAAATGAAGTGTTTATAATTGTCAGTGTGGCCATCTGCAGGTAGTACCTAGTGAACGATGTTGATTGAGTAATTCGGGGTAATTGAGGTTTCTTAGGCACCCGGATCGCCATTAAAGTGTCATAAGCGACGGGCGCACTGGATTTATGATACCAGCATGTCCGTCAGATCGCCGGACGAGATTCGCCACGCAGATTAAGGGGGATGCTGTAATTATGGTTCATTTAGACGCCCTGCCCTGCTTTCGGGGCAATTTACGACGTGTAATTACTGAATTAAAGAAAAATTGTATGTTATGGAGTTATTCGGTCGCACTTTATCATTATTTGTTTATTGAAGTTGTTAAATTATTACGATTATTACACTATTTTAATGATATTATTTAACTGTTGAGGAAAATAGGAAATTTATGTGGTATTAAAATTAGAATTAACTCATTGAAGCTTTACGCTTCTTTGTAGTATTAATTAAATTATTATTTAAAATAACATCAATTAAATATCATACAGAAGAAGAAACAGAAAATAAAAAGATACGTCAGCGAAATCTCAGTCGCGTTTTCACTAATTAAATGTATTTGTGTAACAAAAACCATTTTTTGACAACCTTCAATCCTTCACCCCAAGAGGTCACGTGTTTTAAAAAATAGATTAGTGTAATTTTTTTTTCCGTAATACGTGCTATATTTGCGATGCGTTTCAAAGTGGTAGATACTCTCAGAATCGCCCCGGTTAAAGACCACAATTAATCATCAAAACGTTTCTTGAAATTGCTTTAGCAGTCTTTATTTATCAAATCAGAATAGCCACATACATCCCATCCTTCAGCCTCACAACATACCTCAAATGGGAATTCCATATTCTAACTGGCTCTGGGTATTTGGGACTCTAGTGCTGTACTCACTCATTAAAACGGTCGAAAAGCTTTTATTGGGGATAAGATCAGTCTGGTATGCACGCATGTAGGTGTCTAAAGACTAAATGTTCTAATTAATTAACAATGTCACATTGAATCAATAGCGCGCTTAGTCTATGGGCAAACAATTACAATTGCCACAGTATCGACACTCGAATAGTCTATACATCGATACTTGAATACTCAATACAGTGTACACGATACTCAGTATGAACCATAAACACGGTGTGTGTGTGTATAAGACATAACAGTAGTCGGTCGATTGATGTCATATAATCAATTGCCTCTCCACGGGGGGGGGGGTTAATTATTGTTAATTGCACGATTTCACGGTCAAACTGGTAACATATCCGTAAATGTAAATAGTAGTAATAATTAATATTTACAATAAATACCATCTCTTATTTAGCCACTAACCTTTAGGTAAATAAAATGTCAATAACATATGAGAATAAAATAGACATATGCAATTGTTTTCTGAGATTGTCTCGTGTGCGTACAAAATCATATCTTTCCAAGCCAAAACTGTATGTGACGTGTTAATCTGGAGTGACCTACCAGGTAAGTATGTTTCTGTATCTATTTGTGCATAAGTTAAACCCTAGCAAGTAATATTTGTACAACGCCGTTGAGGTGATTTTTCACAAAAATGGCGCCATCAGATTATTATTATTATCACTCTTTTTGAAAAAAATAATTTACATCAGATTAAACAATTTTGCAAGTATTTCAGTTTTTTTTATTATTGTAACAGCTGTTTCAGCGTTCAAGGACTCGTTAAGACGACTTATTTATATGATTATATTTACCCCTACCTAATTTCAATTAATTTTGTTTAAATATTTAATGGTTCCTAAAATGATTTATTACCCGTGAAACCGATTTACTAAGAAACCAACTTTGATAATGAATTCTCCATTCTGTCAGGTACTTGTATTTGAAATCTGTTTTCTGAAAACGAGGTGTTTTCTTAATTGATTTTTAATGACGTGAAAGTTATTGACTTGTGTTTTATTTTTTAGGTCTAGTGAAAATACTGAGTAGTGGGGAATTATTATTATTATTATTATTTTTATAAACAATAATTATTAGCCTGAAAACACTCATCCAAATTGAAAAAACCTTCCGAGCAAAGATAAATGTCGCCGGCAGGACTCGAACCCACACCCTTCTAATATCCGGTCAGATGCTCTACCATTAAGCTACGTCGGCTTATCGCAAACCCGCCAAGTTAATCAATATATACTAGTGTTTCATTCAATTGTGTTTCCAATCCGCCAAGTTAATAAATATATACTAGTGTTTCATTCAATAGTGTTTCATCTGCCGGCGACATTTATCTTTGCTCGGAAGGTTTTTTCAATTTGGATGAGTGTTTTCAAGCTAATAATTATTGTTTATAAAAATAATTGTTACCCTTTGCGCTATGCACAAAATCTTGTCTTAAAAAAAACTTTAGTTTATCAATTAATAATTATTATTATTATTCGACCATAATATATGATGCTGTAATATTATCGTTATTGGATCAGTTTACATTCAATTACAGTGTCAAAATAAATAATTTCATCCTTTATCACACCTTGTAACTTCTATATAACTTCTTCATTTGCCCTGTTGATAACTCATGGGAGTGCAACTTCGTTGTATGTTTTATATTCGGTTCACCGGTTAGTAGCCGAGTGGACAAATGCTCTTGGTTCTCTTCTAGCTCTTCATCTATCCCGCATCCTCCTTTCTCTTCCCATGCACATCAGACTTACAACGTACCCAATTGGGAATGCCATAGTCTCACCGGCTCCGATTAGAAGAGAGCAGTTAGGACTCTTGTGTGGTATTCACTCAAAAAAATAAAGAAGAAACACCTTTTTTTAAATGAGAAAACTGCACTAATAAGAGTTCCAAACTGCCCGGAGTCCATGGAACTATGACATTCCCAAATTGGGTATGTTGTGAAAATGAAGGGATTGGAGAGGGGAAGAAGAAGGTTGGGATGTAGGTGCCTGGTTATTCAGATCTGGTCACTAATCATGGCTAAAGCCATTTCAAGAAACGATCATTGAATGATTATCAATTTAAAACAATAGTTGTTCATCGCATGGTCACACAATAAGAAAGTGTACTACTTAGATATAAAAGTATATATGTAAAAACAAAGCGTCGGTTTACACTAATATGGTTGAACGATGTTGGCGACACTTTTGGCACGCTGTTTCATGCATTAATGCATCATGGCCCTTGGGCCTAGTTTCTTTTAGCTATGTTAAAAACCATCGTACATCTCAATCTAAATATAATAAAATAATATAATAATAATAATAATAATAAAGTACATGCTCATAACACAAGACTAACTGCAAACGATGGACTTGTAATACTCTTTCCCCGATACTTAAATAAATACGGCCAAACAACCTTAAAATAATGATGTCCCAAAAATTTACAACGTGTTACCCAGTTTTATAAAAAAACATTTCATGCTGAAAAGATATTGTTTTTTACTAATCTTTTTTTATCTTTTTTATCACAGATTTTCATTGAAATTTTTGCACTCTTTTTGATTTTCTCTGTATTTTTTGTATACCTACCCTTGTTTTTTTTTTTTTCGTAAACATAATTTTTTTTTTTAAATAATGTTAATGTTATATATGTACTTTTCTAATAGTGAAAATAAAGACCGTTACTATGAACCCATTGACAAACAAATATCAATAAGTTTTACGGGACTTTATTTCAGTATTTGTGTAACATTTTGAAAAGAATATGGAATATGTTTTTTTTAAATGCGGTTTAATCTATCAGGAGAGAGTAGGTAAAGAGGATATACCGCAACAACACGTACTCCAACCACTCGACCGACAATCTATCTAGTTCCTGTATTCGTGCATGTAGTCAGTTATTGCACTGCTGCACGCCATATCCCACAGGGAGCACACGTATTCATTATTATAATTCGCTGAATCTATTAATGCCGTCACATGACGGTCTCCTGTACTCTAGACATGGGCAGATTCATGTGCAATAGTGAATAGTCTCAGTTTGATTCACTTAGTCTTTTGACGTTAATCCTTTAATTCATTCCCTTAATTATTTTTTTAAACCTACAATAACGTAATATAATAAACAAACAACAAAAACAGGGTGTGTCAAAAGTGATTCCTAAATCCTTCATTAGTGAAATATGTTTTAACGAGGTACCAGACATTTTATAGTTATAATATAGAGTACTCCTAGCCCTTGTATAGCACATAATTGTACACTTTCCGCTGTTAAAATAGAGTTTATTCCGATTACTCCATTCTACGATTCCGTCGATATCGGTTTATAAACGAATAGAATCCACTTTCGACGTTGTCTTGATATAAAGTTTAATATCGTCAGCAAATAACAAAAAAAATTACAAATTTTATAAACAGAGCTATATCATTTAAAAACATAGAAAATAATAGAGGTCCTAAATTAGACCCTTGAGGGACCCCAGAGTTTGTGAAGTAAGGTTTTGAAGCGAAGTGCCTATAAACTACGTATTGTTTTCTGTTAGATAAATAATTATGGAAGAACAGAAGCATTCTATATGAGAGACCAAAATTGTCAAGCTTTTTTAGTAATATGAGGTGATCTACTTTATCAAAAGCTTTAGCAAAATCATTATAAGATACGTCTACTTGTTCGTTGTTATTCAATGTATTTGCGACATAATCCGTGAAAACCATTAAGTTAGTCGTTGTAGATCTGCCTTTTCTAAACCCATGCTTCTGTTTTATGAGAAAAGGTTCTACTTTACTGTAGATATGTTTTTGTATAATAAGTTCAAATAATTTGGCCGGTGCCGAAAGAATCGCCACAGGTCTATAGTTCGATACATTTGATTTATCGCCGCTTTGTGTAGGGGCGTGACCTTTGATATTTTCCAACGGTCGGGGAATTTCCCAAAATTTAGAGAAATATTAAATATATGTAAGAGAGGTGACATTAACGGTTCGGCACATCCCTTCAAAATAATTGTATTAATAAAATCTGGTCCGACAGATTTTTTTGGTTTAAGTTTTTTAATTGCCGCTAGGAAATCGTTTTTATGCACACGTACCATGTCAACATTTTGAGCTAATGAAGAGTAACCTCCAGGAGTATAGGAGTCGAATTCAGCACTTTGTTCGCCATATACTGACTTAAAGTATTCTGCAAATGCTTCCGGAATATCGGGCCCTGTATGTGTATGTCCGTTTCATGATACTTGGTTTACAATCCCTCCATCTTTCCTCTTTCCGGAAACAAATTTCCAGAAGGATTTTGGATCACTTTTGACGTTGTTTTCGATATTTTTAATGTACTCCTTGTATGCGATATTTATACAACGTTTGATTTTGGATCTTAGAACACAAAACATTTCCCGATCTCCTACCGATCCGGTGCGCTTCCAGTTTCTGTGATATTTGTCTTTCTTTTTCAAGTCCCTAAGAATCTCACCATTGAACCACTTAGGATATTTTTGCATTGCGTATTGTGATAATATTAGAAATAATATATTTTTAAATAATATTAATACGAAAATAACAATCTTAATCAACTAGATAATAAATAATACGAAACCCTACCATCGACCAAGTATAACATTGATGCACCCTACTGAGTACTGATTACTTAGAAAAATTTCCACCCGACTAGTAAAACTGACGGCTTGGCCGCGCTTGGACTAACACGAACGTAATCGCCGCGGGCTTTGAGGAATGAATTAGTCTGAATAGTGTCTCGCAGTGACTTGACTAATTTGCACCTTGTAGACCTAGTACGGACAGACGAATGCGAATACGCGCTGCTTTAAATTACTGACTGGCTGACTAGAGGCGTTTTGTCTCTACGGACTAGCTATGGCCCAGGCTAAGGAATGAAGAATTTACTTCGTGCTAAATTGAGAGTCAGATCGAATATGTCACGAGATTAAACTTATTCATTCAATTTCGCCCATGTCTACAGTGTACTCGTATGTGTAAGACACTTAACAGACAATCCCTGGAAGTGTATTTATACCATACCGATTTGAAAGACTATACCATACTGATGTCACCTTATTACCATAATGCCCTTTGACTCCTTGGTCATAGATATCCAAATGAAATTGTTTTCCGTTCGATATTTGGACATGTTTGATCAATTTTCCCAAAAGTAAGGACAAATTGAGCTTACCTCAGGCACACGGACACGCCTCCAACACAAGTAGGGGACAGTGGGGTAATGGCGAACTGCGGGTTGGGCTTTTTGCACAAAACGTTAATGATCGCCATCAATCCGTGTGCTTCGGGTAATTACGAATGCTAGCATTTGTTCTTCACAATTTTGTACATATTATTTAAATATGATTTTTTTTTTAATTCATTAGTAATAAAATGTATTGTTTTTTGTGAAAGGGAAGATACCAAAATTTGATTTTTAATAAGAAGCATTTATTTGTACGATTACTTCTTAATTTTTTTTTCGTTTATTCCTTGGGCGTATGCCATGGCCCCACTCTCCCATATAGTGATCAAAAGTGATACAAATATTGCGATTGCACCAACCTTCCGTCATTAGAATCTTAGAAAATATTTGTTGGTCTACGATTATCGAGACTATTTCTATGATTTTGATGATGTCATGAATGAATGCTAGATAACCAATAGTAAAAAAAACATACATTTAAAGATTATTTATTAATTTATGTAGTTGTGTTCCAATCTGATCTTCTTTGCCCTTTTTGGTTAATCTATCTATAGTTTAAAGTTCCTTTCTATACACAAGTCAAGCATAGTGTGTAGTTTTCTTAATACTACTTAATTTGATAATTTAATTGCCTTCGAAACTTTGCTTGCAAAAATAAATGTGGATGCCTCTCACAGATAATAAGTTAATTAATCGTAGTCGTTAAATTGCGATTATTTATTGATTCGCCGTAATTTTAAGTAAGAATCGTAGCATCGCCAATAATAGTTATTCCTACTACATTAGTGGAGGTAAGTTCATATCCATGGAAAGTTCTAGTAATACGTGATGCGTTTCACCAATTGAGAGCCAATATGACATTTGCATAGATCCTTCCTGTACCTAAAGAGAGAGATGGCAAACCTAGTGATGGTTTTTTTTAAATTATTTTTTATTTATTGCAATGTAATTATGCAGTGGCAGCTTTCTCTAAAGTGTGTTTGTTCAGTAAACTCCCATAAAAAAGATAAGAAAATAAAACAACTTACTTATATCATATTTTTACCTCGCTTTAAACAGCGCGCAATTAAAATTCCGTGCTAAAAAATCCACCCGTCCGTATAGGTAATACTGCCCGAGAGGGAGTCCAAAATGAATCCCATGTATGCGTTATGAATTCAGCGACTAAGGGACTTTCTTTCTCAAGAAATTGTTCATTCAAAACATACTAGCGGCAAACCTTGGCGAGCGTGCACACCTTGGGAATCTACTAGTCACCTGGGTACCCAGAGACTATGAGCATATTTGAACGGAACAGTATTTTTAAAGAATCAATAGAATTTTTCCGTGATTATCGTGTTTTAAGTTGTTGTTAAAATAAGTTAATTGCCGGAGATGTTACTTTTTTATATTAAAAAAACGAACAGCGTAAATTGTGAATTTGTTTAAAACTTAGGTTAGCTTCAAGCGGTTAGTTTTGTTTCAATGGAAGCTAAAAATTAGCTTAGAAATTAAAATCACAGATCGTCAGCCTTAGTATTAATTATCAATATATCGAAACCCCCTCCGCAAGACACAAGCAGAATCTAATGTTAATTATTTTTCCTTCTCTTTTTATTACCAAACTTAGCCAGCAACAATAACTTAGATTCTGTGTCCGTCGGGGCGGGTATTTTGGGATGTAGATTCAAATATTCAAAACACGTATTTAAAACCTTTTTTTGTAACCTACGACATTATATTTTTTAGTAACGGGGACCATTCAAACGAGGTTGAAACGCCCTAACATAAATGATTTCCTTTTTTGTACCTAATATTTTCACATTATCAATATGCATATATCTACATTGTATATATTTATATTATGATATTTAAAGAGTTTTCTAATAGTTGACGATTCCCACCATTCTGAACATAACTGTGTACCTTGCTTTGTCCGTTGCTCGGGGGTGGGTACCGGCTGCAGGGGTGGATAATGGAGTTAATTCTGCACTCGATTTGAAATGCCATTTACGTAAACTGTCCACGTTGCGGACCGCTATTGGCGGACCCTGGACAATAGTTTCCCTCGATTGCGTATGAATGCACTTAGACAAAAATGTAATTAAAGCACTTACTTGTTTGTATCGTTTGCATGGGCTAGGTTAGGTTGATAGCGGGGTGATCTTTTGCATAATTTAGATACAGCCAGCTGTGCTGATTGCTGAACAGCAAGAATGGGTTCATATAATTACAGTACCGACTTCATTAGGTACAGATTGAAGGATCGAATCAGTTCAAATGAGAATAACTAGGGATTATCCTATAGAACGAGATTGTCCACATTGCTTACCGACTATAAGAACGTCTAGAATACTCCAAATTAAAAACATCGTCGTTACAAAAATGAAATCAAATTAATTTAAAAATTATAAATTACCACGTAGATTCTTCTCTCTTGGCTAAAGTCGATATCAATATCAATCACCGTCTACCAAGCAGCCCAGAAACTTTCCATATTCCTTTATAAATAACCAATTTATCCTTCTACCAACCTCATGTGGAATGGAATGAATATTTTATTTTATAATGATGCACATACAACCGTTATTGAACGGTTGGTTATTATTTATCTTATTTCTTTCTAATTTTTATGTTAATCGTCTGTTGGGTATAATAAAAAAAAAGACACAACATATATTTATACTTATCTGTGTAGGCGACCAAAGAAGAACTAACGCGCGATCTTTTGCTAGTCCACAGCATTTGATTCTAAAATATCATATATAGATCATTGATAATAGAAACATGGAGATTGGTGATGAAACATCATTATTTTCACACCGCGCGCAAAAAGTAGTGTCGCCAACCCCATTCACTTATACTACTGTAAATACCATCTACGGACAGCGGCACCCCGCCTTTGTTTCTACCTACACATTATTCATTTCATGACATAGCCGCTTTGATAGTCAGCGCAGTTTGATTGTAGCTCTGCGACAGTCGGCACGCTTCCACGCCATATGAATTATTCAGCCATACAGAATTCAGAGGGAAACTTAAAACTCATCTCTTCGGAAAGTCATATCCATAAATGGTACAGTTGCATACCCAATTTACATAGCGAAGCTAGCCGGTTACTACCTACCTAAAGTAATTAACAGAAAAATTTGAAAAAATTGAAACATTCTAAATAACTATAAATATCTGTAAACCTAAATAAATGTCATCGAAAATTTCAGTTAAACCTCGAGTTTGTGGCTTTTTTTCATATATATTTTTAAAAATCTGTTCTTCAGCCCTATATTCGAAAAAAAACATAAATATTTTAAGTAAATACCAACTCTTCTTTAGCCACATCTAATAAATATAATATCAATAACAAATAAGAATTATATAGTAACTGCAATTCATGCGATGTGAAGTGTTTTCTAGTATTGTGTCCTGTGCGTGCAAAATCATATCTTTCTTTATAATATAACTTGCCAGGTAAGTATGTTTCTGTATCTGTTTGTACCTAATAATGATAAACCCTAGCGAGTAACATTTGTACATCGCCCTTGAGGTGATTTTTCACAAAAACGGCGCTATACAAATCGTCCAATTAATATTATTATTATTACTAAACCCATTGTTTCAATTATCTATTGCACTTTTTATTTGATTTCACTCAACTGTTTGCGGATTCAAAGTATTTAAGTGATGAGATTAAATTAATAATTTATTTTGTTCATAGCCAGGTGTGTAGTTGTCTTCAGTGTGTATGAACGAATCGGCAATCCAGAGGCGCAGGCAGATTCATATCTCACGTCATATTAGGCCGGGGTGAATTCCGCTCAGGGAATAACGCCAGGGATGTAGTCTGGCTTGTGTAAATTATTTTTATATTCTCGAATCATTTGATCGGAGAAAAACCAGTGTTTTATGTTTGACATAATATTGCATAAAAAATTATTTGTTATTTTATATTTTTTTTCACAACATAAACAGATTATTTTCACATTACAATCTCTACTAGTAGCAGCTCGTTCTAATGCTAGAATTATCCAGAATTTTTATGGATATTCAATGTCGATGAATATCAAAACCTCACGAATAATATTTCATGCACCAGTGAAAAATATTTAGGCTAAATATATATATTCATGTAGATCTATATTCAGGTAGGAATTTATAAATCGACATTTATTTTTATGAATACCACACAAGAGTCCCAACTGCTCCCAACCGTCTGGAGCCAGTGAGACTATAATTGTGAAACAGCACAAATTAATTAAATAAAATTTACTTGCCCACGCCTGGATTTGAACCCGCGACTTTCGGATTCGTAGTCGAGAGCCTTACCCCTCGTCCATGGAGGCCGTAAAAAAGTGAATTAAAAAATCTTCTCGTCAAAACGCCCTGTTCTGTTGTTACCATTGCATTCTCGACATCGGACGTCACGGGCCTTATCCGCGCGTATTTTGGTTTTAATTTTAATGGAAATTTTTTATTTTGTCGTTATTGCTCTTTTTGTTTTTGGCTAAATTTAAACTTAATTTGGGCTACTTTAAGCTCTATAATTGTTGTTCTATTTAGAAAACTCTTGTTTTACTTAAACATGATATTATATTCATATGCACAAAAATCTTGTCTTAAGTTTTTAAGAACTTTAGTTTATCAATTTATAAATATTGTTATTATTTTTTTAGTTAACGTGTCTAAAAATCTACATAATTTTATAACTATTGTTAGTTGTGGTTTACTATTAATAGAATATATAATTATGTACGATAAAGTTAATTCTTGTTTTGCCATAACCTCAAAAACAAGGTTCGGAATATTAAAAAGAGGGAAAAAATTGATGGAAGTGCGACTAAGTTGCATTTTTACACTCCAACAGTCCAAAAACAACAGTGAGGAGATGTTGTTATTTTTCAATGTGTCTTTCAAATAAAAGTGGTGAAATTCTTAGAATTAATAACGTCCCAAATTTTTGCATACTAAATCAAATATAGTGAATATATCTGACAGGATATTTGACGGCCCAGAGACATCACACCCAACAAGCCTTATATTTCGTGCGTTCCAGCGGGCGTTGGAACTGTGTAAACAAACTTTTAAAAAAAAATTTAAAAAAAATTAAGTTTGGTATATAGAACGTCATTTATATATTTAATAATTAATCTGGAGATCCTTACTTATAGATTTTCCTACTTGTATCGCTTTATTACACTAAAACGAAAACGTAGAAAAATTGAAAAAAACCCATTGAACATATTGTGACAAACAAGTGACAAAAAAACCTAACGTTTTTAGTTCCTTTTCTTACCGCCTGCAAAGTTATTCGTGTCAATCTGAATGCTGTACCCTTGTTGCTTTGATAAGATAAGAGATTATTTAATGATACCTTTTTACAAAATAACATAACGTTATGAAAAACTTATTTCAAATCCACATATCGAATACACCACAATACATGGCAATCCATCGAACTGTCACTCCCAAATTATTGTCTAAAGGCTTCATCCAACTGACTACATACCACGTGCCTGACTGCCCCTAGCCTAGCCCGGAGGCCCTCATTACGTTATATCCTGCAAACCATCCCTTAGAATTTAGAATAACGTACATTTACATATTGTAATACTTCTATTAGTATTAAAATGTAAACATTCTATGATTGATTGGAACTGATAAGTTCAGCTTTAATTATCACTTTGTTTAGTTAAAAAAATAATTCGAACGCCCGAAGCATATTTGTGGTAAAATTATTTACCATCCTTACGATAATAAGACTTGCATAGTACCGTACGTTTACACCTCGTTTTAGATCGCCTGGGGCCGGATTCCAGTTCTTTTTAAACTTTAAAAAAGTTTTGCTTGAGTGCGATTCCGATTACACGACAATGACAATACATTTTAAAAGGAGTTTGTAGTTTATTTAGTAAATTATGGGTGGATCACACATACTTAACACGTATGGCCTATTATTACTTATTTTACACGTATAGTTTATTATAATGTTTACAATTTAAATCACTCTTACTTGAAATTTCGGGCTATTGTAATATGTACTTTACAAACATCGCAATTTCGTTAATTCAGCATCGATTCGTGACAAATAACGCACTAATAATATTTTAAATCAATACGATAATATTGAGGTTTCTTCATTAAAAACTGTACAAATATAAATATTTATGAAGAACGTCATTTACGGAATGGTAGCTGTCACCCGAGATAATTAGAACCGCAATTAAGCAGTCAAAGGTCTTCAAGCCTAAGGATAAGGACAATGTCTAATCCTTAAAATCCCCTGATCTGAATTTCCTCCCACATTTCCTCCAGCCTCACAACATTCTCAATACATAATATTGTTTGTGATTTTGAATACTTTTTTTCCTACTAAACAGTAATTTACCAAAATCGAACGAAGCAATGTGGTGTCTGATTCAATTTGATATTTAAGTATAAAATGGATATTTGATCGATGACTCATGGCTAGGACCCGGACAGGGTCTCACCCTTTAAGAAAAATATTGACGTGTTTGAGCTTTTACCATATTTTTTTTACTGCTTAAACAAACGGATTATAATAATTATGGTTTACATTTGAACAAATGTATTTATTTATCATGATCTCAATAAGACTGTTATTCACTGAATTTTTAAAGAGATGTAGAGCAAGATAGTACAGAATAGGAGAAACGATAAAATACAACAAAGCAGAAATATACGTAATATATAACTTAATATATATATATAGCTTAACGGCTATTTCGTGACATGCGTCAAAAGATACTCGATAAACTGTCTGTAAGTAACATTAAAATGTCAACGGTCAATGCAGCGTCGTTAAACAGTTGAACCGCTCTGTTGATTGACGCGTTCTGATAAGCAATTTTTTTCGCTTTTGAAGCATAAAATTGTGCATTAGATCTTCCACGATTATGTTTGTTAGGTACGTATTTTTTATATAATTTAGTACAAGATAACCTCTTTCAACAGGAACTGTATGTAATATTATTCAAGGAATTAATAAAAAAATGAAAATTATTACGGATATCCTCCTTGTGATTTTGCCTAATGTACCAAGATATAATTTTTTTTTATTAAAATTTATAACCAAATTTATAACAAATAAAACAAAAAAACGCTCATGGTAAGTATAAGTTGTTATTCGGAGTTACTATTCAGGTAGTAATTGAATATGTCCACAACCATTCACAATTTTACAGAAGTAGTTTCTCAAATCAACAAATTAAAGTGATTAATTACATGCATACACGGCACATCGCTCTAAGACCTAAATAAACAAATTATCAACCATCTTGGACATTGATTGAATGGGCGGGCATTGAAATGATAACGAATAACAATATGAAAGAGGGGACTACTCCGAACAATGGGTGAAGCCAATATTTCATAGATATTCGAAAAGACTGTCATTAATAAGAATCAGGACTACCTTTTGAATGCTTTGAGACATAATTTTTTGGTTGTAAGATTTTTTGAAAGAATTGTTGGAAGGCTGTTTATCTCATGACGAGTTGAATCACTGAATTTTTACATCCATTGTTAGGATGTTTGTTTGTAGCCAATTGAAATTTCTTTAGATTTCGTTATGAATTTTTTAACAGTTTAAAAAAATTCAGGATAATCTGCAATTAAGACAATTTCACCGTTTAAGTATATTTGAAAAATATCATTACTGTAGATTTTGAACAGTATTGATCCCTGCGGAACTCCATACTTTATTGGAAGGTGATTGCTATTTTGATTCTTTATACTAAGAAATTGCTTTCTGTTGCTAAGATAAGATTAAAATATTTAATCATTGAAGAAGATAATATTAACACATGCCAAACTGAACCACGAAACCGAAAAAACAACAGAAATTAAAAAGATTTCAGTCGCATCTGGGACTCGAACCCAGGACCTCTAGAGGTCCTGCCTCTACCTATCCGGGGTAACCGCTTAACCAACTTAGCTAATGAGACCAGTTCAATTTACGCCATTTACACCGATATCATACCTCAAGTTCAAGACTTGTTAATATTATCCTCCATTTTTATAAATCCCATATTATTGGCTGCTATCCTTATGATGATTGCAATGTTTCATCCCGAACTCAATTGCAATCGGAATAGAGTCTCGGGTATACCTACCCGATTTTTATTATGAGACATCTATTGACTTATTTTACAAGTCTGGAAAGAAATATTCAATTTATTTTTTATAACTTATTGAAGTTTGTAATCCTCATTGTAATATTTAATCATTGAAGAAGATAATATTAACACATCCCAAACTGAACCACGAAACCGAAAAAACAACAGAAATTAAAAAGATTTCAGTCGCATCTGGTCTAATGATAAGTAGACTAAATGCTGTAGAAATGAGATGGGATCCCTCAGGCGTATGTGTGCTAAAACTATTTATGACTATGTGAAAAAGGTTTAGATTCGCAAATAATGCAAGGCTGATGTAATGAGTAAGATTAAGAAATAGACACTTCGATGGTTTGGGCATGTAGAGCGGATGAACGAAGAATGGAATATAAGGCGATGCAATGGGAAGTAATGCAAAATCGTGTGTTTTCGGTTTGAGAATTTGTTGGCCTAGAAATATCATACATGATTTAATAAAAAAAAAGCAAATTGATCACACCTTTGTCTTTCATTTAACCGTGCATTTTTTGGTATGTCTTTTTATAAGCTTAAAAAAAAATAAAAGTATGAGACATGAAAAAAATGTTTAAAGCGCAAAATCTCCTACTTTTGAACTCTTTTTCCGATATTGTTGTATTGTTCATTGTAGTAAATTAAGTTTTTTTAGAATATGACCGTAAAACATTTTAATAATTATGTCTGAGCTTTACAGAATAGAATAAAACACGCGTTTTGGTGATGTTTTTTTTTGCGGAATTCGACACATGCGGCCGATGTACAGCGAAATTTTCAACCTTGTCGCCACCTGCAAAAGGAGCGCGTGATTTCGTTAAAATTTTAGCCGGTGGATGGCCATAAGGAGAATATATGACGCGAATGTGAATGGAAGAAGAAGCCCGGAATACTTGAATCGGGCCATGTCAAGAGTCAGAATAACAGGAGAGTATGTATGAATGTGAATGAAGCAAGGAGTGTGTGCCAAGACCGAGTTGTTTGGTGGTCCGTCCTCTCTGCTTACCCCGCGGGTAAACGGCTTGATGGTTACTTAGGTTTTCTCCTGCAACGGAATTTCACGTACAAATGTATCATATTAATTAGAGCATGTCGAGGACAGAACTTTTAGATTTTTTTTTTAAATAGCTTTCCTCTACCCCATCTCCTTCCCCTCCCCACTTTCTGGAGCCTCATAATATTCCATTATACTTAGGAATTTCATAATCTCTTAACAGCTGACTTTTGCGATACATTTTAAAAAAATGATGGCTACAAAACTTGGGGCAAAGCCGGATACGAAAGCTAGTTAACATAATAATATGAATTCGGCTAAATACAAACAAAACAAACGAATTTAAATAAACCGTACGAATTATGTTTCCCTGGGGAACAAACCGTGTTCTAATTTCTATGGCCCTAATCAGTAGGTACTTTATACCACTAGGCTAATATTTACTTGTAATAAATACATTTTGGGCGTTATTTCTCTGTATTTGATAGTATAACTGTACGGGATGAAACGTTGTGATGAAATCTTATTCTGAAATGCACGAATTTTGTAAACCAAGATGGCGGATTTTTTTTAAGGAGTGGTTTAGCCACATTTGATATAACTGAAACAAATTGTAACGCTTATATCTAAATAAAAAAAACTACGTATCTTTTGAAAATACTTCTCTTTCTCACATCCTACCCATTCTACTCTATAAAAACTAATTAATTTCTTTTACATAATAATATTTAAAAAAAAATCAAAAGTTTGGCAGTCTTTGCCATTATATTTCTTGAATTAACTGATTTTTCCCAATAAACCGAGATTTAATTATCATACCAATAATCTTCAGGGGGGTTATTACATAATATTCCATGGAAATCTAAAGAGAGAAATCAAATATCTTTTTTAACCTAAGTACCTACTTGGTGATTTATATAGCACCATTTTGTAAAAAATCACCTAAGGGGCGCTGTACTAATATGACTTGATATTCGTTATCTAAGTATGTACAAACAGATACAGAAACATACTCGAACTTACCTGGCTGGTCACTCCAGATTAACACAGTTTTATTAGAAAAGCGCACTCCATGATATAGCAGATACTGTTGAATTCCTATTTGTTACTATCTAATGTGTACTCAGCTTTGCTCGGGATAATTTTTTATTGTTTTTAATAAAGTTATGAAGTTGTGAGTTCTTGCTTGTCGTTTGGGTGCCATAATTGATTTGACAGCCAAAGCAATGTCTTGTGACGACTATTACTACTCGTATATCTAAACCAAGAAACAAAAATACATTGAACATTTTATTTCATTCCAAACATTTATTTTTTCAAATGTATCTAAACAATGAAGCTCTTAAGTAGGTACCTACTTGTGTTTTTCATTTTCCACCAAAACAAACCTTCTTCTTTTTAATATGCAATCTGTGGCTAACCAGAGTGGTATATCTATGGACTAATCTCGATACAACATTGCGGGTTCAATGTTTTTCATACTAATTTTAAAACGTTATAGCAACAGTTTTACATATTGGATTTATTCAAACTACGCCCTAAACCTTCCCGGCAGTAATAAGAACAAACTTTGCTATTTACAGTGAAACCGGTCAGGTGATATTCGAGAAAATCGAAGACAGACAAACAAACGTTAATTTTTATATTTAAAGATTGATATTATATTTATTAGAAAATAAAGAAAAAATAGTTCCAAAGCAGTGTGATTTTAGACAAATAATAACTCCGGGTAATTTTTTATTAACCCTGTCAGAAACAGGGTTCCCAGAGACAAAAAAGCATCCCAAATAACTTGTAATATCGTAAATTCAAAATAAACACATCCTCTTCTACAATTTGACTATTGTCACCTCCTAGGCGTGAGTAAACTTAGTTAAAACGGAATTTATGACTGAATTAACTGCCTCCATGCGCCATTCCGGCGGCGAAGACACGCGCAAAACGCCCACCAAATGAGCGTATTAAGCGGCTACACTGCTACTAAACACTGCTACTGATAATTATTACAGCGCGGGAAATTCAAATTTGGACCTCAGTATGGCGGCCGGGCCGTTATTGGTTGACAATGGACCAATGGCCGGCGCTAATCGTAACCCGACACGTGACCATTTTCGTAATTAGAACCTTATTTAAAATGTTGCTCTTTTTTTGGCTTAAATTTTTATAAGCATGGTGGTGATTTCACCTGAAATGGTGCTCTTGAGTGGGTAGGTACCTATTTTTATAATAGCTTAGCAATAAAATGCAGACTTAAATGTATTTCTGTGGCAATACCAAGCTTGAAATTTTACTCCCCACATTCGAATTTGACATTTCTTTTTAAAGAAATAATGCAAGATATCATAATTCGTCTTTCACCCTTTTTATTTATATTTTTATCAGTGATGTTGTTTTTTTTGTATTTATTTATCTAATATCTTATACACGGTTTGTTTCGATAGCTCTGAAAGAATCCCAATTCTGGAACTGGCGGCGAAGTTAATCTGGCGAACCAGATTAGAAGAAAAAGTGAAGGAAGGACTGAAGAGAAACGGCAGGATGCCACGGAAATTGAATAAGCCTACCTTGTTTGTGGATATCCTTATCACTTAAATTCACCTCACTTAAACTTCACTAATCCAGAATTGGCCAGCTGCTTTGATGTCGCGGCGGTGTACTCCCTTATCATCCCGCGACGAGCCTTAGATCGAACTGAACTGGAACTATCTCCTTCCAGTGACAATAGGGATCGGTTCGGGATGGAGGGTGGTAGATAGATAATAATTATGCATTTAAGATGCCAAAACATGGTTATTTCGTTGCATAAAGTTGTGAAATACAAACAAAATGCATTTTACGCGTAATTGTCTCCCTTAAAGCGTTAAATAATAAAAAAAACGTTTAAACATAATATTCTCTTATAATGTGACTCATTTCTGGATACCGTTTGGTGAATGTAAAAAACATGCTCTTGGACCATTGTGCGTTTTTAAACTTATAATAGTCTTCCTATGGGCCATCTTGGTGTTGTCATTTAAAACGTTTAAACGATCGCAACGCCCTATTTTTTGTCTACTGTAAAATGTCAAACATAGCAGTAAAAATTTCATAATTTTTTTTTTATTTGTGCTGATTCCTATTTTTTTTCAAACGTTATTATGGACCAATTAATTTCTTCATAATTAAAGAAAATACATTAATACTTTTTATGCGAGACAGTAGGTACTTAATTTTAACATATCGAATGTTCCGGGTTAATAAGTTTCATATAACTAGGGTTAGTCCGTCGAAGGTTTACCGAACAATGGATTTTTTTTTTTCATATACTAGTTGATGTGTTTATTTTTGGAGTTAAGTTATGAAGTTGTGAATTCTTGCTTGTTGTTTGAGTGCCATAATATATTTTACAGTGAAAGTAACTATCTCTAAACAAAGAAACGTTCATTTGAAAATTTTATTTCAACCAAACGTTTATTTTTTCAAAATGTATCTAAATAATAAAGTTCTTGAGTAGGTACCTACTCGTGTTTTCCATTTTGAAAATATTCTACCCAAACAAACCTTCTTCTTTTGAATATGTAATCTGTGGCTAACCAGAGTGGTATATCTATGTGCTAACCTCAATATAACATGGCTGGTTAAATGATTTTCATACTAATTTTAAAACGTTATAGTAACAGTTTTACATATTGGATTTCATTCAAACTCTCTAAACCTTCCCGGCACTGATAAGAACAAACTGTGGTCTTTTCAGCGAAACCGGTCAAGTAATTTTCGAGAAAATAGAGGACAGGCAGACAAACATTCATTTTTATATATAGAGATGATTAGATAGAGAATATGGCGTAATATTTGTACAGTCCCCTTGTGGTGGTTTTTCACAAAAACGGCGCTATACAAATCATCCAATTATTATTATTAGTCAAAAATATGAAAAGTGACATGGAATTGAGTAATTCAACTCAAAGTACCCAGCTTAGCGTTCGCTCAGTTTTTATTGATAAAATCTGCTGGTAAGTATTCAATCCTTAGCACTTTACTACGTTGATTTTCTTAACAGTACCAAGTAAAATATACTCGTAGATAAATTTAAAAATAACAAAGTCTTCATCAATTTCCTTCTCTTGGTCACGTCTCAAGTTCAACGTAGACACCTATCTTTAGATACACTGAAGCGACAAACCGATAGAAGCGCATTGTGGGCGATCCGGGTGTAAGAAGTAAGCTATTTTTTTCCTTACTTTTGGTAAAATTGACGATTTCAAATATCGAAATACCTTCTATCATAAATCTACATTTACAGAAGTTATTCCAATAACAAAAGTAGATTACATTATTATTTACAATGTTCGTTACATACTTATTAGCATTTAGAATTTTTAGGTTAAACGAAACCCGATGGCGATAAGTCAAATATTTCAGAAGGAAAAAAACACTTTTAGCACTTAATGCTTTTAAATATTGAGATGAATTGTTTGTTTGCGGGTGGACATACAGCATATTAAATGGAATAAATTGTTATTATAAGTTTAAAGATCAAGTCCTACAAGAAACTTATAAAAATACTGTGTATGATAGTTTTACAATAATATTTTTAATTTTTATAATTTTCATGAAGGACTTGAGCTTTAAGTCTGCAATGATAATATATTCCATTTCATATTCCTTGTGTAAACCCGTCATCACACAATTAATTTCAGTATTTAATCCGTCCGTTTTTATTTCTTTAACAATTCATGATAACATTCGCTCGTCACCACTTCCACTACTCGATCAGGAATTCATTTCAAAAATTGAAATTATATATTTTCTTTTTAATTAAAATAATGAACGGTTTCAAATAAGCGATCGTCGGGCAACAACTGACGACTGTCAAACGACCGGTAATCTGATGAATGTTTATAAAACGGCTTAATCGGGCGGTAGACCAAATATTAGTTAAAAACGGTATCAAGCGTTACTAACGGGTGGTTATAAAACCGGCCCTAAGTATAATCTGTTCAGTGTGCAGATACTAGCTTAGGTACACCCACCGGGAAATAGCTCCCAGAAGTGTAAATACGGATCCCGTCTCAAGCGCAAGACAAACACTTGTTGGTTTGGTCCTAATGGGCGACCCGGCAGGACGAGAATACGTCACGGTCTCCTGTCCCTGTCCCCTGTAATTCAGTACCTACCTACTTCAGTGTAAGTGTCAAGTCTTAAGTGGTGAGCGCCCGTACTAACAACATCTTCTGGCCGAATGTCTGGACCGGTGGAACAATGCCAATTTTATAATTATTGTAAAGCTGAATAACTCTCGAACGGTGAGCTCTGACAAAATGAAATTTACACAGCTTTATCTTTTTACAATTTCTAGTTCAGTACAACTATATCCATAACGTTAAGTCATTTCCATCATGAGCTATGGAGCTTTTGAATAACCTCTGAAAATTAGATAAGACGCCATATTGTTTTTTCATGTTTTACAATTGTTCTAAACGAATGTTGGAATCTCGGGCGGAGCCGGGTAATAAGTATGAGTTAGTTATAATTGTATTGAAAAGTTCCCATGACTAATGTTTATATTTTTACTTGGTGTTTACTATGATTGTAAAGAAACTTTCCCACTTCTTTATTTTAAACCAAACCGCTTTCACTCTGCTTCGAACACCTTCAAACTGGTATTTTTTAATATTATATATATAATATTTACCACATTTGGTCAGGCGTGAAAAATCATTATTATGTCATACAATTATTGACTCACCATCTTTGTTTCAACTCGTCCAAAACAATATTCCTTTGCCGTAGACTGAATTGCGTTTCCTCAATCAACCA
>JAHDVE020005696.1:0-14990 GCA_022606495.2 Halesus radiatus
ATAATGCGAACTAATACCATCGGGGAATACTACGTTCTTAAAATGCGTGAGGAACGGTATTTTTTTTACTAAATCCGCAAGGAAATGAAATAATATACACTTTGACAATGAAATGTAGAAATTTAATAAATATCCATGGCAGCTCAGAGTAAAGCCTCTTTTGGAACAATGAGGTTAGCTTCTAATTTATTTTGATGAAATTATTATAATTTTTTTAATCAACGAAGATAATATTAACAAATCCTAAATAAAATATGAAAGATATGATAAATGTGTATGTGTGTGTGTGTATGTGTATATGTATATATGCGTAAGGGTGTGTGTATATGCGTGTACATATCGATACCATCATAACAAATAAATATTATTAAACTGTACTTAAAAAAAACTTAAATACGTAAACATTTCATTCAAAACATTTTATAAATATAGGAAAATTAAATATTATGCACCTACCAAATTAAGAATCGTGGCTCCCTTATCAGACACAAGAACTCCTCTTTTCTGATAATGTATACACGACCAAGAATACCCTTTAATTAAATATATTTTGTGAAATACTTCTAATGCAACTTATAAGAAATAATAAAAAAAGTAAAAAAAAATATATACTCTAGACGTCCATGTCAGAAGTCAGAAAAACAGAAAAGAATGTATGAGACGTTGTGTGAATGCGTATGAAGTAAGAAGTATTTACCAAGATCGAGTTTTTTGGTGGTCCGTCCTCTCTGCCTACCGCTGCGGCGAAAATGCCATGATGTTTATTCAGTAAAAAAGTAATTCACACGCGTGTATCGTATCTCAAAAAGATAAACAGCCTTCAAAGTAAAAGTTGCCAAAATGAACTTTTTGATTTTCTAAATAATGTGGTGATATTTGTATGATCTTTGATTTGTCTCTCGTGAAATGAATAGAAAGAAGCTGTTCCTACATAATTTCATTAGCCCTACTCCCCTATTTCTCCCATTTTCTAAGGTCTTGAATTGTAAACTTGTCAAAAGTGTAGTTATCAAATTTGCACTCCAAGCTATCGCTTGTCCTTTGTACCCTAGTTTTTGTTTTGTAACACAGTTGTGTTCCAAGTTTGATATCAAGGCATATTGTAAAAAAAAATATCGCTTACTTTAAGACTCTCTTCAAAAAGAACGTTGTCAAAAAACCTCCCTTGTCAAAAACAGATCCTCGAGATAGTGTGACGAACCGCCACTGCTAGATTTATAGTCAACTAAAGTCGCGGGAGGAATTCTCTCGCAGTTCTTCTTCTGCTTTTTTTTCTTGTTCCTCTGTCGTGGTGACTTATTATCCAATATTCTAGAGGAAGATGGATTCACCCTCCACGGCTGGAGAGGCGAGTTGAGAATATTTTAAGATTTTGTGATAATTCTGACGAAACGGTTAGCACGGTGTGCAGAAACTCTTACAAAATAAAATTACTCACTTATCCCAAAAACAAAGGAGATAAACTTCGAACGAAATCACGCACTCTTCATGCAGGGGACGAAAATGTTGAATTTCCCGCAATTTCCCGTTTCGATTTACGCAAAAAAAAAACATTATCGAATTGCGGTTTTTATTTTTTTTTGTAAAGCTCTGGTATAACGAATAAAATATTCCAAAAAAAAATATTTTGCCACAATGGAAAATAGGAAAAAGGGTTTGTAAGAAAGAGATTTTGCAGTTTAAATATTTTTTTTACTTTCAATTTATTTTTTTATAACTTATTGAAGTTTATAAACATCATTGTAATATTTAATCATTGAAGAAGTTAATATTAACACATCCCAAATGAACCACGAAACCGAAAAAACGACACTTTTTAGTTTCTGTTGTTTTTTCGGTTTCGTGGTTCATTTTAATATTATCTTCTTCAATGTTTTTTTTTAGGATTGATACATTCTTTTTTTCTAGGCTTATGAAAAGACGAAAAAAAATGCTAAGTTAAACGAAAGGCCGAGGTGTGTTCTACTTGCAGTATTTAATTAAATTATCTACGATATTTTAGGCCATCAATTTTTAAACAAACAAAAAACATGATTTTGCGTTACTTCGCATTGAATCGCCTTAACTACCAGATGTTAATTTAAAACAAAATCGAAAAACTAATTACTATATAGAGCCATGAAGATCTTCCAAGAAATACCCAACAATATAAAAAAAGACGAAAATGTTTTGAAATTTAAGAAGGAAGTAAAGTGCTTTTTTCAATGACGTAATTTGTAAAATTTAATTGCATATTCTAACTTAAATTGTAAATATTTTGTGCGCAAGATACTATGTTCATATTAGAATACATGTGACCAATGTACATGTTTTCTTTTTTAATTTAAATAAATAAAATAAAATGCTATTGTAAAGCTATCAGTTGTTCCTGGTATTTACAGACAGATTTAACTTAAGGCCAATTACTATAAAACGATGTAACTTAATGAACAAGAAAGAAATTAATTTTATAATAATTTATAATAATTTTTTTTTTTTTTTAAATTTCTAAAACAAATTTGTTATTCAATGTTTTATAATAATTAAGAGGAACGGCTGCGCTGCCTGTTTCATACAAAACTTAATTATGGATTTGAGGCCAAAATACCCATCCAAACTGAATGATATATTTTTTAAATAAAGGTTTAGTAAATATCTAGAACGGATGAGAAGTATTTTATTTATTTATTTTTTAATTTGTGGGTGATGAAAAAAATACGACTTAGAAATTTATTTGCGGGTTTATTGTATGTTTTTTTAAAAATTATCGTGTTTGCTATTTTAAATATCATTACGTAAATAAAAATTTAAAAACAAAACAAAAAAAAAACGTTTTTTCGGGTCGATATTTTAAATTATTTACTGCAAATTTGTGTTCCAACGTAAATTGGTCGTTTTTAATTTAGTTTATAGTCCACCATAATGCTTATTTTAATGCATATTTTTTATATTTTATTATATTTACAATGTAGACGTGATAAAGCTTTTTTTATATCACCGTTAGACCCAAATAACTACCTAAAAAGGTGCCTCTAAAATCGCCAAAAATCAATTCCTTTATTAGCCTATATTTCATAATGCAAAACAAAAATAAATAAATAACTTTTAATCCGTACTAGATATTTACTATAATTTTTGATGAAAAAAAAGGTCATTAGGTCTAAGTGAATATTTTGACCTCAACTCCATAATTAAATTTTGTATGAAACAGGCCGCGCAGCTATTCCGCTTAAAGATTGTGTCAATTCTACTTAAATATGTGCGCGTTTTTAGAAAGACAGTAAAAAATTAAATACATTCTTTTATATTTTCGCAAATGCAAATATTATTTATTTATTTTAATGAATCTAAAAGGGTTTTTTTATTTTGAAAAACGGTGAGTTTTTCAACTGAATCCCAGTAGAAATATTTACCAAAAAAGGGTGTAATTGTGCGGAAAATGGTACAAATTCCGAATGTAAAATCAAATATCTTATTCTTAGTATGATTTAGGTTGGAAAAAACCCGTCAGATAATGCCAGAGAGGGTCAAGATATGTTAGTTTGGGTTAAATGATGTCAGGTTTGGTTAGGTTCAGAAGATACCATGGGAATTGTGTATACAAATAAAATGATTTATACGAAACCTAATATCGGAGATCCTTTGGAATATTCTTTATGATATGAATTAAATATTTTAGAAATATACTTATCTATAGATAGTACAAATTATTTTTACGTTCAATATTGGACCTGTGTGACCGTTAAACGAGGGTTCGCGGGTCGAATCCCGGAGTGGCCAAATAAATACATTTGTCTTCTATTTATAGTTGGTGCGTTTTTTTCTCTTCCCCTTCTCCTTCCCCTCCTCAATACCTTCAGCCTCACAAAATTTCCCAATTGGGGATGCCATAGTCCCACTGGCTCCAGACGTTTGATAGCAGTTGAGACTCTTGTGTGGTATTCATGTAAAAAAGAAAATAAACAAAACTCCTTCATCTATCCGACAACACACATATTTAACACGCACTACTCACAAAATTAGCACATGGATACATGGTTTTACCACACATTCGCCTCACAGATCTTATTTCTATGGCATTGAGTCTACATTCATCCTTCCTCCGCCAGTTCCATGCCTCATATTTTTATAAGAGCACCAAAAAATATTTCCTTTTACGTTGTTATTACAGCTTTTAGAAATTTCAAAAAACTTTAAATGTAAAATTACTTTTGATAGACTGAATTGCTGTTAAGGTGAAACTATGAAATATTACTTTAATTCGCAATCACAGATGGCGTTAATTTTTAATGTTTAAAAACAATTCTTCTCCGCGTACCGCAACGGAGAAATTTGCATTAGTTAGTCAGATAGTCAAAATGAATGGTTTTGTAATAGAACACTAAACGTTACAAATGGTTTTATTACGTAGCACTAAAATTTTGTGAAATATGGTTATTTTTTGTTTAAAAAAAATAATGAATGATGACATGTTTCACGAAAACTCTCACGGCGTTATCAGGGGGAAATTTTTGGCACGTACAGGAATAATATATCATTGTAAACTAACACCGCACGAAGTACTAAATTATTTCACTATTCCGGTATAATAATTTTGGTTGATGTAATTAATTGTGTTTTTTTTGAAGGCTTAATAAAATATTCTTCTTCAAGTGTTGTTTGAAAGAATGTAAAATCATAATAAATAAAATAAAACAAAAATAACTCTACAACTAAAAAACACATAAATTTGTTGTAGACCACTTTTATTTTATTAAAACACTACCGAGACAGAGCTTTCTTCATCAGAATATTAAGCAACATGATATAGAAGATATTGACAAGACATATAAATTTATGAGTGTTGGAGTGGGGGAAAGAAGCATATGTTTGCATTTGCCCCCCCCCACCCAACACCTAAAATTTATATGTCTTGTCGTCAATATTCTATCATAAGTTAGTTTTAATATTCTCCTGATGAAGGAAGGGTGCTTCCGAAAGAGTTTTAATAAAATAAAAGTGGTCTACAACAAATTTATTTGTTTTTTATTGTAAATTAAGGCGAGCCACAAAGTTAATGCTTTTTACAAATATATATAATAACTCTGTTTCAATTCCACTTTATTATTTCTTCATCCAACCGGTTTCGGTTCAACCTGAACTTTCCTCAGGGGTGAATAAAAATATATTGAACATAATACAGAAATACATGGTATTTAAAAGAAAATTAGAAGAGAGAGACAGAACATCAACTTAGGTGGGGGGCTAGGAAGGAGGAGCTTAAGAGGGAGGGAAGAAGTTGGGCGGAGTTAACGGAAATATTAAAAAAATGGGGGTGTTAAACAAATCTACTCTTTATTAAATAGATTGGTTTTATTGATTTTTAATGATTTTTTTTTTATTTCAAGGGCTTCAAGATTATTAAGGCGTATTTCTATGTACATCTATTCCGGAAGATTTATTAAATGAGTGATTTTTCTCTATAAGGAGGCGGAATGTAAAATCAAAAATTTCGTAAAGAAAAATTAATGCTCGGCAAAACAGAATTTCTATGGATATATTACAAATATCCCTTAACAACTGGAGGTTTTACATAATTAAACAAATGTATTTTAAGTTATGAAGATAATCTCTAATCAGTCAACGGGCTGAAAATGTAATTATATGAAATTCCCTCCATAAAAAAAATCACAAAGTATGCTCCGAAAATTAAAAAAAAAACGAGTTTGTTCTGTTATTTAACATGTTATAAATTTGAAAAATTTCGTAGTGTTTCTTTGAATGCTACTTAACACATTTTTGATCTATCTTAAATACATCGTGTTTTATTAATATTTTTAGAATTGTCACTTACGCCCATTTATCCTGAACGCTGTTCATATTGGCGTGCTCTTTCTATCTTTCGAATGATCATATCTGCCTTTCAACAGCGGTCAGTCGGGATCGAGAGCCGATGCTAGACAGACCTCTTGCCTAAATCTAAATTGTCGAGAGATTAATGCGGGGCCTTAAGACGAACGGCTGTGCCGCCTGTTTCATACATAACTTAATTTTGGATTTGATGCCAAAATACCCATCCAAACTGAATGATGTATTTAAAAAAAAATTAAACGTTCAGTAAATATCTAGTACGTATGAGATTTTTTTTTTAATTATGAAACATATGCCATGAAAAAAATCAATTTTCATAATTTTAGAGGCAACTTAGAAAATTATTTGCCTGTTAATCTTATTTAAAAAAAAAATCGTATTTGCTATCGTATAACTAAATTTTTTATTTTATGTTTCATTATATTTTCAAAGAAGATGGGGTAAAACTTATTTTTTTAAATCTCCGTTAGCCCCCAAATAATTGTTAAAGATGCCTCTGAAATGGAGAAAATTCAATTGCTTTATTTTGCCCATATTTCATACTGTAAAACAAAAATAATTAAAATACTTCTCATACGTACTAGATATTGTACTAAACCTTTAATTAAAAAAAAATATGTCATTAGGTTTAAGTGAGTATTTTGACCTCAAATCCAAAATTAAGTTTTGTATGAAACAGGCCGCGCAGCCGTTCCTCTTAAGGTGTAGGGCGTAAGTTGTCACATAAACAAAATAAAACGTGGTCTTTCCCCAGGGCGATTCTCACAGTATCTACAATGTCGGGTGGACCATAAAATTAAAACGGAAATAAAAATTACAAAAATAATGCATTTATTCCCTTATAATACCGCTTTGTATCTGTGCCGACTCGGAGAAAAAAACACTTCAACTAATTAACCCATAAATTATTTCGAAAATTCGTTTGATGTATGGGGACTTTAAAAAGAACGCAGGAAGAGGAAATGACGATAATGTGCAGGGAAAATGCTAAAAAAATTATCGCCGTATAACCTAGGACGGAATATTTTATTTTATTTTATTATTTAAGTTTATTTTTTTTTATTTCAAGACATACAATAATGTTGCATTCCCACGAGTAATCAATTCAACTCAATTTGGAATTATTAATTTTTGCTAATAATGACAATAGATAGCGCGGTTTTTTGTGATAAATCACCTCAAGGGTGCATTAAGTTTAACAAAGTTTTCAAGGCAAATATGTAAATGAAAAAAAAAACATATATATGTACATATATAAAAACAGTAGGAAAATAACATAAATAAATGTACAGGCTCGAAATATACAGATACAATAGAAATCCCTCTAATTGCAGAGGTGAACATTTTTGGAAATAGTTGTGTTGTCTCAGGCTGTGTAAATTACATGATGCCAAAGTTCACTTTATTATTATTGAGATTATTCCAGAGCAGTAGTATGTATTGCCCTGGTGAAAGTCCACCATTCTGGATTGATTTTTTTTTTTTTTACAGAAACTCCACACAGGAGACCAAGGAGGAAATAATTTTCCTCAAGGCCTATATCATCTTTGGGGATGCTGTGTGGAGGGTCTTTTAGAGGATAGGGAGGAGTGAACTTGTTATAGAATGGAGGAAACACAGAGGCCGGCAGATCATTCCACAGCCGAGCTGTTGAACACAAGAACGAGTCGTAGAAGCGACCCGTTCTCATGTGACAAATGTCAACCGTGTGCAAATGTTGGGCGCGCGTTTGGCGTGTTTCCCGACTATGCACCGGTGCCGAAGGAATCAATGACGCTAGTTCCTCGGAGCATCTTCCATTAAAATACCAGTAGAACAAGGACAGCATTCCCACCCGACGTCTGTGCTCCAAAGATTGCAACCCATTTATTAAGATAGGCGAATCTATAAAACGGACCGCCCGTTTCTGCACAGAGTCAAGGTTTTTTTTCAGATATTTTGGGACTCCCGACCAGAGGTGGCTGCCAAATTCTATAATGGGGCGCACTTGTACGAAATGTAGCTTGAATTGGCTTTAGTGGTGTTTGGTGACCAGATCCGGATAGCCAGGTACTTCCCAACCTTCATCTTTCTATCTCCTTCAGTTCACCACTACCTTAGTCTCATAACATATCCTAATTAGAATGCAATGGTTCAACTTACTCCGGATAGTCGGGAGCAGTTCAAAAAGCGGGAGCAAAAATCGGCTTTACGCATTGGGTTCAATTCCTCGGCTGGCTAAGCCCAGTATCACGACACAAGCAACGTCTTGCGCTTACTGTGATGGTAGTAGGAGATTTTATAATATTGGCAGTATTTTTTTAATTTTTATTGTATATTAATCAATTACATATAATGTTTTTTTTAATGTATATGAATTAATTACATACAATGGGAACTTGTATCCGGTAAGTCACTGCAAGTAGCTTGTCAGCTGGAGTTTAGTTCAACAATATTATATAATACAACAATAAATAACAATCATCATACAAATGTAGCGCAATAATAGAACAATTCCATGTGCATGTATAGTGTGATCAATGTACACAAGTTGGAAAAATTAAAAAAAAATAAATTAAAACAGCATGACAGTTTTGTTATAGACATACTAGACTCTAATTACATAATATCGATTTAAATAGCATTACAAAAATTTAATTTGAAGTGTGTTTATTTCATTATTATAGTACAAATTCATTTAATTTTATAAAAATCTCTTGTCTCAGTAAATTGTTCTGCCTAGGTTAAATTCCTTTGGCAGATTTGATATAGTCGCACCTTAAGTGGTTGTAATTTTTAAAATTCCCGCCCTATTTTCCCGCCAAAACGCTCAATATTTCAGCGATGGCCGCCGCTTCCGGGACGTTTGTTAATGCCGGCAACAGGGGGCGGGCTCCGTTTCCGTTCCAATTTTGAATATTTAATAGCGGGAAATTGACGCGATGAATAGTCGCGCTCGTCGGAATTGGGACATTTTCTGGAATTGTCCAATTTCGATAGAAATATATAATATCGTTAATAATCAGTTTCGAGATTTTTGTTTCGTTTAAGCGGCGATGCTCCGATAATTTTTATTCGCAATACGATTTATAAATTAATAATCGAACGATAAAGAAAATTGAAGAATTTAAACAGAAAATAAAAACGTTTCCCTTTTTATAGATATTTATTTATTTATGAATTTGTAAGAAACAAATGGCTTTAAATACAGATTTATATAAAAGGAAGTTATTTTTATAAACAATAATTATTAGCCTGAAACACTCATCCAAATTGAAAAAAACCTTCCGAGAAAAGATAAATGTCGCCGACAGGACTCGAACCTGCACCCTTCTGATTGCCGGTCAGATGCTCTACCATTGAGCTACGTCGGCTTATCGCAAACCCGCCAAGTTAATCAATATATACTAGTGTTTCATTCAATAATTACGGTTTTTTTATTATTTTTCACCTGTAAACAACCAACTTTATTAATATGAGGAAGGCTTGTAACTTGCTAAATCCCTCAATAGGTGGTGTCGAGACAAATTATGTCTTCATTTTATTGGTGAAAATGTTTTGACTTGTCAAATATTTATTAATTGATAAACTAAAGTTTTTAAGACAAGATTTTTGTGCATAGCGCATCTTGTCCTAATTGTTACCCTTTGCGCTATGCACAAAAATCTTGTCTTAAAAACTTTAGTTTATCAATTAATAAAAGGAAGTTTTACACAAGGTAAGCTAACAATGTGTCTTATGCTAAAAGTGATTAAGTAAAGATGTTTTATTAGAAAAAAAACAAAATAAGAAGGAAGGGGAAGAGGAAGAGGAAAATAGGATCGGGACAGGAGATGCTCTCGGTACCGCTCCGAATGTTGATGCGAACACAGTAGGTACCACTGAGGTCAAAATTACTTGACTTACCCTAAGTATAATATTTCGACAAATGGAGGCAATAGTCACGTGCCACCTATTTTGGCACCAGCTTAGTTCACAGCCATCCAGGTGTGTTTTGCATGATTTTGACTACGGCAAGTAAATTACAAAACATGTATATAAAGGGTCGAACTAAATAATCGGTTTTTGTAATGAACGTGTTAGGGCATCTCTATTTATTATTTTCTCTGTGGTTGGTACTCATACAGATGCATTGCTTGCATAGCACATGTTTCTAACGAACGCGATTTCCGTAAAGTAAAATTTATTAAAATTTACATTTGTTGTCCTCTTATCTCTAGTAACCATAAGCAGGCGGAAACAAGACAAAAGGTTCTTTCTCAGTGACGCTTGGCAAGTGAATAAATGTAAACTGTACAGCAATACAGTCAATTCTTTGTGTTTTTCAACCAATTTATAAGGCGAGTAAGGGTACTACCACCCCCAGCCATTAATTAGATTTTTTTGGACATGGGTCACCCCAAGTGGTTCGTTACGTATAGTGAAACAATATTAATAGCATTCACACAATGAAATAGAAAAAAGAGAAAAAAGTGAAAAAAAATTTTAACCCGTCGCTGTGCACCAAAATAGTTAATTTCGGCATTGACGCGCGTTCCGGCTCCGCTGGAAACCGTATTTATGTTCCATGAAATATCCCACATGTTTTTTAACTTCGTATGTGCTTTCCGGGATTCAAATCGCACTATGTTTCTAATGATGGATTTTTTATTATGGATTCGAAATTTGTATTTGAAAATACTATGGAGAGTGGCGCACTGTTCAAACTGCAGTAACGTTGTAATCCAAGTGAGTCAACTAAAAAAAACTAACTACCAAATTCATGCACCCGTTTCTCGCCTACATACACTTGGAAACAAATTCACCTCTGCTATAGATATATTTAATACTAGCTGATGTGTACCCGGCCTTGCTCGGGTTTATATAAAGTTATGAAGTTGTGAATTCTTGCTTGTCATTGGGGTGCCATAATTGATTTGACAGCGAAAGTAACTATCTCCAAATAGAGAAACATTTATTTGAATATTTTATTTCTTTCCAAATGTTTATTTTCTCAAAATATATCTTAATCATAAAGTTCTTAAGTAGGTACCTACTCGTGTTTTCCATTTTGAAAATATTTTACACTTTCTTCTTTTTAATATGCAATCTGTGGCTAACCAGAGTGTTATATCTATGAGCTAACCTAAGTAAAACACGGCGGGTTAAATGTTTTTCATACTAATTTTAAAACGTTATATCAACAGTTTTACATATTGAATTTCATTCGAACTGCTTTCTAAACCTTCCCGGCGTAACAAACTGTGCTATTTTCAGCGAAACCGATCCAACGATTTTCGAGAACATCTAGGAGAAACAAACAAACAAATTTAAATTTATTTTTATATATATAGAATATAGATAGGTTTAAACATGTTTAAAAGATCCCTAAATGATATTTTTATATAAAAAACATCGCATAGGAGCTATTCTATAATTGCTTTTTTAATTCAAAAACTTGTTCCTCTTTTTTCATTCTCTGTATCATTAACTATATTATGTATTATGCAATTTTGAATTACGTTACTCTTTTCACAATGTCATGCACTCACATTATATTATATTATGAACTTTTATATTATGTATCATGTAGATCAGGCTATTACTATTTAAAAAATTTTTTTAATTATCTACAAATTAAAAACTTTTTCCTTTTTAACTTCTCAGTGTCATTCACTTATACATTATTATACAAACATATATATCATAAATATGTTACACTTATATACCTAGTACGTATCATGTTTTTTTTTGTTAACTAAAAAACTTTTTTTCCTTCTTTACACAAAATCATTTAAATTTTAAAATATATTAAAGCCCATCGGGACGTTAAAAATTAATATATTAATAAATAATATAATTTCTCCAAACGATTGGTTTTAACTTTTTGGCGTCATTATTAATAAATCAATTAAATATTTTTACAAATCAGGAAAAGCGTTAATAGTGAATTAAATTTAATAAATAATAAAAATTTAAAAAATTAAGAAAACCATCTCTTGAATTTATTTTCATATTAATATTAATAATAAAAATAATTTATTTTTATTTCTAATATAAATTTGTTATTCAATGCTTTATAATATTTTTTTATAATATTTTTTTATTATCATTTTTGATTAATTACTTAACTACTTTAATCAATTTTTGTTTATGTTTATAATTTGTCTATTGTGTTCTAATTTTTATCATTTGTCTATACTTGACATTATTATTTTTAGTTTTACTCCCGTGTAGATGTATGTATATTAATAAAGTGGTGAATACAAAGTATATTATATAATTAATTTATAAATAAATAATAAATAAATAATAAATAAACGATAAATAAAGATTTTCATAAGTAGCAATCACTTTGTGGTTGGACATTGTATTAAGTAAATGAAACACCTTGTTATAAACAAGGTGTTTCAACAACAACCGATAACTCTGTATTAGAATTTAGTTATTATATTTACCCTGATGAAGCTTGAGTTAAGCGAAACCGGTTGGTGAAAATAAAATATATTCGTGGTTTATAACAACGCGTTTCATTTACTCGATGAATAAATAAATATACTCGTAGGCTCTTGTTCGCCAGAGTTTTCCTTTGGGAGTTTTGTTACATTACTTATCTGACTCATTAGAGACCGGAAACAGTGAGATGTAGCAGGAACTTCTCTCCCACAATATTGAAATACACGGAATGCCTGAGACCGCCAACGAGAATCTCCCTGCGGTGATGTCGACTACCGCAACAGTCATTTGATGCCATCTCCATCAAAAGGAATTTGAATATGTTGGCAGAATCAGTATGCGTCATCGTACTCAAGACACGAGAGACAGACGTCCGGGAAACATCATCGCCGAATTCACCTTTAAACAAGAAGAAGGACGAATTTATAGTGGCTATCAAAAAAAGAAAAGGAATCACCACCAAAATCATCGGGATGGCTGGAGCGGACGGGAGGGTTTACGTCAACGACCATCTCACGCGGAAAACTAACCGTAACTGACTGACAAAATCTGTCGTGGTGACATACTTCTCACATCGTTCACATCGATATGTTTTATTATTTTTTTTTTAGTTTCAATACATATTTTTTTCATTTAGTTATTAAAATTTTACAAAGCTGATAAGACAATGTATGATGTTATTCTTAGTCCTCATCACTAGGGGTTCCTGTGCTGAGGTGGACTAGGTTTTATTTAAAAACTGCTTGTTTTTAAGCTCCCGCGTAATCCCTTTCAAGATGCTGGATAACTCCTCTACTTTGATTTATTTGAGTCAGGTTTTGATTTGATTTTTGAATTCTTTTGCTTTTTTTTATGGCCGGTGAAAGCGAATTATATAGCTTAGTGGGGAGATATTTATAATTCCTTTGTTCAAAAGGATAATGTCATTTTGGTTTGCTCTTGTGTAGTGAAAATTATGTTTCATCGGTTTTTATGAACTTTTGAAATGTTTGATTAAAACATTCTTAGCATAGATATTTTGGATATTAGATACTGGTAAAGATTTGAAAATTTCTTTTGTTGGCGTTCTTATGGGGATTTTTAAAATGGTTTGGGTTTTACACAATTGTCTTCTGTTATGTCGACTTTCGACAAGATCCGAATCATATAGGTGTTTTGTTCACTTGCTTGTATCATGCTTTCCTCGGATCTCCTTCACTTTTTCTTCCATTCAAATATTCTCTACGACACTCCTTCCTCTTTCCATTCGTTTTACATGCACAAATCATGTAAAAGTCTCTTTCATGATTGTTCATTGCATTTCTATTAGATATTATTTTATTAATTGATAAACTAAAGTTTTAAAGAAAAGATTTTTTGTGCATAGCGCAGAGGGTAACAATTATTTTTATAAACAATAATTATTAGCCTGAAACACTCATCCAAATTGAAAAAACCTTCCGAGCAAAGATAAATGTCGCCGGCAGGACTCGAACTTGCACCCTTCTGATATCCGGTCAGATTGAGGGATTTAGCCGTCACAAGCCTTCCTCATACTAATAAAGTTGGTTGTTTACAGGTGAAATATAATAAAAAGCCGTAATTATTGAATGAAACACTAGTATGTATTGATTAAGTTGGCGGGTTTGCGATAAGCCGACGTAGCTCAATGGTAGAGCATCTGACCGGATATCAGAAGGGTGCAAGTTCGAGTCCTGTCGGCGACATTTATCTTTTCTCGGAAGGTTTTTTCAATTTGGATGAGTGTTTCAGGCTAATAATTATTGTTTATAAAAATAATAGATATTATTTTCTTCGGATCTCTGCATTTGTAATACGGTTGTAGAAGAGTGGTATATACTCTCAATTTAGCTCTGGCGAAAGACCACCATTCCGAATCGAAACTTTACTTTAAATCGCCTTAGGCGTGTTTGGTGACCAGATTTGAAAAAGCAGGTTTTTATTTCTCACCTCCTTTCCCCTCCTCACTCCCTTCAGCCTCAGTGTACACCTGAAATCGGGGATGCGAGAGAATTTCCCTGGTTAAGTTTTATTACCTTAGGGCAAATACTATAGAAACACGACAATACCTCCAGCCCTTGACCCTGTGCAGAAACGGACTGTTAGATTCGCATACCTTAACAAACGGATTGCAATCTTTGGAGCACAGACGTCAGGTAGGAATGCTGTCCTTGTTCTACCGGTATTTCAATGGAAGCTGCTCTGAGGAACTAGCATCATTGATCCCTTCGCAACCGATGCATTGTCGGGAGACACGCCAAACGCGCGCCCAACGTTTGCACACGGTTGACATTTGTTACATGAGAACGGGTCGCTTTTACGACTCGTTATTGTGTTCAACAGCTCGGTTGTTGAATGATCTGCCGGGCTCTGTGTTTCCTCCCTCCTACAACATGGGTCTCTTCAAGACCCGAGTTCACTCCTTCTTTTCCTGTAAAATACAATCCACACAGCATCCCCAAAGATAATATAGGCCCCGGGGAAATTATTTCCCTCAGAGCCTAACGTGTGGAGTTACTGTAAAAAAAAATTCCTGATATTTCTCATACATTGATATGCCAAAATTCTACACTGTCACCTCTAGTGGCCCGAGTTGGCGGAATTCGGGTTTTCCATACATTTCCATCCATTATTTTCCGCTATATATATTATTAATAAAGAAATCGAAAATTAAAAGAAATTAATATATATACATATGATTTTCCTTCTTTTTTCTTCATGAAAATGTTTTTTTAAAGCGGCAATTA
>JAHDVE020005697.1:0-39522 GCA_022606495.2 Halesus radiatus
CAGTAAATTCGTCATACAGTATGTGTCAGACAATTGAAGCCATTGGAATCTAAGTGACTGTATTTTATAAATTTGTTGGCAACACTGTTAAACATTTTCTTGACCTCTCCGACTTTCTGCGCACTAAAATAAATTCAACAATCCCTTTCCCCGCTTTTGGTAGTGTTTAGAATGTTTTTTTCTGGCCGTGAATCCTAGAACAATCTGGCATCTTGGGAAATAAAATTGCCCATTCATGCCCCCCCCATCTCTCTCTAATAACTTTCTGCATTAAAGATAAATTATTTTTTTACTACTTTGACATATTCGACTAAATGTTGGTATCATTTTACATAAACAGTTGAGAATGTCGTTGTATTGGCACTTGGGCACATTTAGTTACCAGCGAACTCCATTTTCAGAACAATTTATGCTTTGTGAAATATGTCTGTACTATAAATCCATCAGTGTTTTTTTTTTTTTTTTTAACGAGAGCCCAATTAATATCGTATGTTTATTTTCTTTAATTACCTTTATAATTCTATTACTTACCCTTTTTACTCTTACACTAATCGATTAATAGGTATGGGTACTTTTTAAGGGTAAAGGTGAAATGCAATTGAAAAATAACTTTCTTTTTAATTTACTGTATTTAACACATTTGGGTATTTGTAATGTTTATCAAAAGGTATTGTGTAATTGTGGTATCGTATCCGACTAATCCTTGGAATGCTGAGCGCCCGCGATCTAATACATCCGCAGTGTGACAAATAACTTACTTGTTTTTCATAGAAATGATATATTACCAGATGATGCTTTTATATCTTTTAAATTTTTTTTTAAGAATTACAAACTTTCTCGGATTATGAATAAGCTGACAATATTCTTAAATCTTCTAGAACCATTACAGTAAGCGAAAGATAATGTGTGGTGATGGAGAACTTATCTAGTCGAGGAATTGAACTCACAACGCCTGGGTGGAACCCAGACGAGATGCTCACTCAGCCACTGACCGGTCATCATATATATATATCTATTATAAGTAGTTTTCCCAAAATACTAAGTAAATACTAAACTTATGTCTATAAAAACGATTTTTTCACAGGCCGACACAGAGGATACAAATGTTCGTATCCGATGGATAATTTCGGCGCACTAAAAGTTAATAATTAACATGAATGCAATATATTGCAATAAATAAACTTTCGATTTTCATAAAGGGTTAAAAATAATACCACATCCGATGAAATTATTTCATTTCACACACAAAGAAAAGCAGGGAAAACAAACTAAGACAGATGTCGTATCCTAAAACCATGGTTCCTCTTATTTCTCTTTATTTGAAAGGCATGCAAAGCAATTTCAGCCACAAAAGACAAAAACGATAACCCAATTCCAAATATCCATAGTACAAAGTGGCCATAAAACTTCATATGTTCCGAACTTAAATTGCTCTTATCAATCATGGCGTGCCCATTAAAGTAAATCGTAAGGTTTCTAGGCGAAACATTCAGAGATTCGCTCCACTTCTTCTGTAATCCATTCTGGTGATACAACATGATTTGGGTATTAATGAAATTGAAATAAGGAGATTTCTTTGGAAAAGCCCAAGCGTGGGTCGAAGGAAATATGTTGTCGGGAGTCACACGAAAACTGAGCAAGTCTTCATTTTTTAATAGTTTTCTACATCTCTTGTTGAGTTCCCTGTACATGACATCCAGTTCATCAATCACCATCTCCTTTTTACCGATGAGGCCCTTTAAAATTACGCACATCTCTGTTTGTGATTTTACTCTGAGGGACAGGATTTGAAGGGTTGGATCTGATGAACTATTCAGCATTTGCGAAATGAATCGAGTCTAAAAAAACACAAAAGTTCAATATATATTAAATAGGTATTAAATATAAGTATACATTATTATATTAGAGTTTAACAAATAAATGTGTAACTAGGCCGAGATCTAATTATGATCTAGTATAAACAGTTAACTTACATGCGCACTTATCAAATTGAGACTAAATCCACTACTAACTAATTCGTCAAGATTGGACGAAGGATCTTTCAGGGGTTTTGTTATGCGTGACGTCAGTTGAGCCTTGAATAAAGTGCTTATGATAATGCAACACAGAAGCCATAAAATTAAGACCCGACCACCTGACTTCCAGCTAATCCTTAGAGATTGCTCTGTGAGCATAAATCCGATGACCTAAAGCAAAACCAAATGAAATTATTGTCAATTCCTAAAATATTGAATACAATTATTCTTTTAATATCGCAATGCGTAAAATAATGATAAAAAAACGAATGTTCTATCATTGGGTCGACTCTTCTGCAATTCCTATTGCATAAAAAATAATCTATCGCAACCATTCCCAATGATACGTACCTACGTTCATAATATGAATGCACAGCAGTGCATTGTACATACGAGTATGTGCGAATAAATATTGTTATTAATATTACGGAATATGTAACAAAATTATATGTCTAAAGTACGAATGAAAAGGCTTACCCAAATAATTTCGCTTAACTTCATCTTTCTCTGACCAGAGTTCCGGTTTGTTATGTAAACTACGCCAGTCTGAATAACTAGGGTGAAAGCAATCAGAATCCACGTAAATGTCGAAAAAACGTATAGTAACTTTAATCCTGAAAACGTGTTTCTTCATTTTTAATAAACTGTTGCTTTTCCCATTGATGAGAATACAAATGAGAGAACATTGAACAGATGGGAGGTTATCATGAATTCACCAAAACAGCGATAGCTGATGTTTGAAGCCCTTTACAGGATAAGAATAACGAAAATACATACCATCAGGTAGAAAACCTCCCTCGAAACTGTATATTATTTTAACTGGGTCTTCGGAAACTGGGAAACTGAAGTAAACCATTCTAGTTCTTAAAGCGGTGACTGTTATTCCTCCAACGGCCCAGTCTACGTGGTGATTGAACGCAATAGAGATCAACTTCTCGGGACTACCTTCGACTTCCATGGAACGTAAAGTTATCAGTTCTACTTTAAAATTTAGCCTTTTCTGAACTTCTTGAAGCATATTTCCTTCTAAACTGTATAAAGCCTCACATATCACCAGTGATTCATCATCAATCGTAGTCACCGTTTCTTTTGGCTTACGACAGCCAAAGTTCATTTCGTTGTACCGAAACCCAACTTTAAAAATGTGTGAATTAAAGTTCCAGGTATTTAATTTAAAAATGTCAATCAATACAGAGTAAAGATCAATGTCGCTAGAAGATCTATCAGCGAGTATTTCTATTTCCTGTTTTTGAATAAGTACTCCGGCTGCCACTCCGCAATAGAAGCAAACTTCGTACACTCGTGCTCGATCGTCTAAAACTTCAATGACGATTGTCACTAGAACTTTTCTTAAAAAATCAGATTTTTCAAGGAATAGTGGATCAAGCGCATTAATACTGGCTCCGTCAACAAAGGCGCCTTCGCAAGTTCTATAATGCTTTTGGCAAATTAAAATGACAATGTCAGATGATTTTATATACTCCAAAAAAAATATATCGAACGCCAAAGGTTCCTTTAAACTTATGACATGCATGGTGAAACGCCGGAAATCGTTAACAGTTCCGTTTGCTTTTTTAACTGTGTCGTAATTAAAAATCACCGTTACGGCTGAGTGGTAGGCTTTTATTTTACTTACAACATCCTTTTCTTTGATTTTCATTTCTGTTTTTGTGTTGGCTTTATTTATTACCCCATTAATAAACTCGCAAGATGTTGAATCATAGTGCACCATAAAATCATTGAGTGAAGCCTCTCCAATTATTATCTCGCTGATTAGATCTTCAACACGCTCATTTCTAATAGAATTACCCGAATACAGATTTTGTAAAAAGCTGCTGCTTTCTGAATTTTCGATAGGAGTTTCCAAAGCTCCCAAAGTAGGTAAGTAAAGAAAACAGAAATATGCAAAATCAAAACTTTTCTGCAAAGTGAACATTTCATTGATCCGCATTTACAATTATATAAACTGAAGCTCCTGAAGGTTTTGTTAGAATGATTCAAGAACGCTATCTTTCCTATTACTTCTGATCGGTTAACTTGATATCGGAATGTTTTATTCAACATTTGTTTAATAGATACGATTTATTTTATTAGACGAAAGCTTCACGATAATTTCAAACAAACACCAAATCATTGAGAGTGCATTAGCTAAATGAGAGTAGATGACGCGAATGAAAACATTATAATTGAAAAAATAAAACAATAACTTTGTTTACATCACTTTTATTTAAACTTAAGCCGACCGGTTTTCGCTACTACCGTAGCTTCTTCGGGGCAGTATACAACTAAACTATGAACTAAGATGCACATGTGTTATAGATTGTTACAAACAGGCGAGTGAAGGTCTAAGGGTGGGAGATCAGCAGGTACCTGCTGACCTGGAAGGGTGTGTACTTTGCTTATTGGAAATAATTTGAAGATTGGACTTTTATTTAAATTTATTTGATTATTTATGAGTCTACTATTAGTGTTTTTGGCTTTCCTTATTTCTTATGCCTCTAAGTTATCCAGTCGAATGCCGGTTCCATTTTTATGTAGTAAACTAGTGCCTGTATTTTTATTGAATGTGTTGTCTGTTTCTAAGAGATGGTTAGCAAATTCGGAGAACCCATTATTATTTAGGCATCTTAGTTATATCAAATATTTGTGACTATTTTTCTAGTGTATCTCGTATGTACGAGTATAATGACAAACAAACAAAAAAGTGTGATCATTCTTAAAGCTAAAATGATGTTATAATTTATTTAACAATTATTAACTTGTTAAAAAAATGCATACAGACAGGAGATTATAAGCTTCCTGCAATCGAATTTACCGGTTTCGGAGTGACTGTCAGAAGAAGTCATAAAAATAACATTCCGTAGTATGCCGACTTGTTCGTTTAACCGTACATGCCAGTATACCCGAAATCGTCGAAGAAAATACATATAAAAATATTTTCCTGTATAAGTTAAGGAACACATAGAAAATTTAAGTAATAATAATTATTCTGAATTTGCCATATTTTGGAAACAAATTATTATTTTGACATAAATCAAGGTTTAAATTTTTTGCATAACTGATTTACAATTAGAAAAATTTGAAATTAATAATCAAACTTTTTTTCTCTTAAATTTATGTTCACATTAATAACTATATTTACAATATTATTAATATAAATTTTAAAAACAATAAATAATATTATTTTATTTTTTACGGGTGTGTCATATTCTTGATTTTATTTATATTAAAAATAAAAATGATTTCTTTTTTTAAATTCCTAATAAGAATGTTTTATTTAATATTTTATGACAATTTTTTTTTTTTGTTAATAATTTTTTCATATTTAATTAATTGCTTATCTATTTTCCATCACTTATTGCCATTTTTTGTTTATGTTTTGTAATTTGTCTATTTATTTATTGTTTGTCTATAATTACCATTACTTTTAGTATACTGTTTATCCCGATGAAAGAAGCTATGGTTCTGAAACATGTAGACATGTATATATTAAAAAACAGCTGTTTACATAAATTTCCTTTTATTTTGTATTTCTTAACAATTTGCAGACATGAATTTGAATGAAATCCAATATGTAAAACTGATGCTATAACGTTTTAAAATTAGTATGAATATCATTGAATCCGCCAGGTTGTATTGAGGTTAGCCCATAGATGTGCCACACTGGTTAGCCATAGATTACAAATTCAAGAGAAGAAGGTATGTTTGGGTAGAATATTTCCAAAATGGAAAACACGAGTAGGCATGTACTTAAGAACATTATTATTTAGATACATTTTGAACTGTTTATCCTGATGAGGAAGCTTTGCTTGTGAAACATGTAGATATGTATATATATATATTAAAAACAGTGGTGTAAACAGAGTTTTTTTATTTAATATTTCTTGGGCAACTATGTAAAAATTTCTAAAAAAAAAGATTCCAAGAAAAAGTTTTATCGACTATAAGTGGATAAAACTCTTCAAACAAAAATTTCTTATTATCAATTATATTAATAATGATGCCACAAAATAATTACACATCTATCGAAGAAAAAATAAAATATTAGTTTAATAGTTTAAAAAAACACTACATTCAGCTTCATTATTAGTAAGGTTAGATAATAACTGATTATCTTATAAATAATCTACACTCCTTAAAATGCTTCTTGTTCCTGTTATCCGTAGATATTCTTGAAATTTTTACCTGAAGTCTTCTTCTACCCCGGAGAGCTGAGATTTTACTTCACGCAGTAGTAACACAAACAATTAATTTACTTACAGTTAGTTAGTGAATGCCTTACTCAAAAAGTATGAAAAACCTGTTGAAATATCACAGAAATTGAACAGTTTGTTCTTATTAGTGCCGGGAAGGCTTAGAGCGTTATTTGAATGAAATCCAATATGTAAAACGTTTTAAAATTAGTGTGAAAAACATTGAACCCGCCATGTTTTATTTAGGTTAACCCATAACACTCTGGTTAGCCACAGATTGCATATTCAAAAGAAGATGGTTTTTTGGGCAGAATATTTTCAAGATGGAAAACACGAGCACTGTACCTACTTAAGAACTTTATGATTTAGATACGTTTTGAAAAAATTAACATTTGGAATGCAGTCAAATATTCAAATTAATATGTCTTTTTTGGAGATAGTTTCTTTCGCTGTCAAATTAATTATGGCACCCTAATGACAAGCAAGAATTCACAACATCATAACTTTATGTAAACCCGAGCAAGGCCGGGTACACATCAGCTAGTATATATATAAATTTTAAAAAAATATTACTTATAAAAACCTATTTAAATAAGGTTCACAAATAACACCTTTATCAAATTGGTAAAACGCACGTGAAATAATAAAATAGAAAAAAGATACGGTCGCGACTGAGACTCGAACTCAGAACCTTTACTCCCTCCATAAGTAACGTCTCTGTCAATTGAACTACCAAGACCTTTTTGAATTCCGTAACTTTTCCCGCGAATCATTAATATTATTTTCAATTTTTTCCAATTGTTGCCATCTAAAGAGAATATATGAGACGATGTATGAATGTGAATGAAGCAAGAAGTGTATGCCATGATCGAGTTGTTTGGCGGTCCGCCCTATCTGCATACCCCTGCGAGGAAACTGCGTGATGATTAGTTAGTTAGTTAGTTAGTTAGATGCCATCTTTTTTTTCTTTGTTTTCTTCCATTTCATAATCTCGTTGAAGGTTATTTGATATTATTTTCAATTTTAATTAAATAAAGATACAATAAATAAGATACAATATATATATATATATATTTAATCTTTTTTGTTACATAAGTACATTTTTTCTCTTTTTATTTATTTTTTACCGTTTATAAAACAACTTGTTTTACATATAACCTACGTATGTATAGCATTAAATATATGTAATTTCTTCAAATGCTTGGTAACTTTGTGGCATCATTATTAATTATACAAATTGAAAATACACTTTGTATATACCACTTTACTTAAAATATATAAATATTTCTACATGTTTCGATAGCAATGCTATCATCTTCAGGAATAAAAGAATACTATTCATTTATAGTATTCATTTATTCCTGAAGATGATAGCATTGCTATCGAAACATGTAGAAATATTTATATATTTTAAGTAAAGTGGTATATACAAAGTGTATTTTCAATTTATATAATTAAATATATGTAACCATTTTTTTTTAATAAATCATAATTTTAATAATATGAAAATAATGGCCCACCTTTTTTCTTTACTGAGTGTTTTTTCATGTAATTTGGTGTTTATTAAAATTGTTTTATTATTTACATAAAATAAAAAGAAATTTATTTTTCATAAAGTAATTGTTTTACTGGGTTATTTAACCCGTCTGTGTGTATTTTAAATAATCCAATCGCTTAAAAATTATTTAATTTTTTACCATTTTCAAAAAAATACTAAATCAGTCATCCCATTTCAATGGCGTTTATATTATTCATCATCTTATATTTTAAGGTCGTTTAGTGGGTATTTCACCTTACCAAATTGGAATAAACTATTTTGATTGGAAGCGATCTCGATAACGCTTAGTCCCATTTCAGAAATGTAAAAAAAAAAACCCACATAGGATGTAATATTCTAATCAAATTCTTTGAGATTAAAGAGATGGCGGAATAACTCGATACTCCTGGTGTTGATTCTTCTCTTCGTATGAAAAATGTGGAGTCATCTTTGAGACCTTTCAAAATTTTATGGACAAATTCATTTAGGTTTGTTTTATTACACAATTATTAATATGAATTGTGACTGCGCTGCTATTTATTGCAACGGCTCTAAATTTAATATTATTATACTTTTCTTTTCACAACTGAAAGGAACATTCAGTAATATTGAGCATATTCTCAAACAACCTGCTGACAACAATGGAGAAATCAAGAAACATCCGACAAGAAACCACATTTTTACTGTTGCAGTACCCATCGACACACAACAGATGAAATTAACAACAAATATTTTAAAATATTTATTAGATAAATACACAGAAAAAATAAAATATGCGCTACCTGGATTTTAACTCAGAACCCTGTTAGCCGGATGAGGGTGGAACTAAATGTGTTTCTTTTTAAGGAACCTTAATAATAAATCAAATAATAACGATTTTAAGTAAGATTCCTCCCACGGAAGAAATGTTTATGATTTTTACAGAAGCGTAATTGAGTAATACTACGGATGGTGAATTCAAAGAAGACGCTTATTCGCGAACGGACGAGAGCATCCTTAATTATTCGCTCTCTTGCACAATCTGTAAGCTATTCGGTTTGGCTGAAGTACCAATCTACTCCATTCTTCTCCAGTGTACTGCAACATCTGCACAAGCGTCATGAAATTTCAGTAATATCCCCTCAGCAAATAGCCACTGGTCTTACTTATACTTGTAAAATCCTACCCACGAGAATCTTCCCACTGTTCACAAAAATCCCAAACATCTTTAAAATAATTTAAAGTAAATTATAAAATTTGTTGACTTTTGAAATCATTCTAGTCACCGGTCCTCAATTTTTTAATATCATTACTTAATGAATTTAAACATACAATTATTAATAAACAAATTGCTTTTCCTCAATCAACAAACAATGCTAATTGTGGGTACATTTTTTACTTTCCTGAATATCGATACCTGTTAACTCATGCCAGGTCTTTGAAATTTTTGGTACCAGTCCAAACGATTTTTGTCAAACTTCACGATAATAAAGTTCGAAGAATATAATTTAATATGTCTTACGTCATGGACTCTACCAAAACCTTGTTCAGGCTTTGACTTGAATGTTCTTTCAAATGTTTTTTTTTGTCATGCTTCATTCATGTATTATGTACGTGCTGTTGTTTTTCTGTTTCTCTTGTTTTCCTCATTTCGTGTTATTTGTTTTGTGTAAATTACAATAAAAAAAAATTATGCGAGTACTGCACAAGAGTCCTAATTGCTCCCAACCGTTTGGAGCCAGTGAAAATATGGCATCCCCAATTGGGGTATGTTGTGAGGCTGAAGTTGTTGGGGAGGGGAAGGAAGGTGGAGAAGTGTCTGGCTATTCAGATCTGATCACCAAACACGGGTAAAGTAATTTCAAGCAACGTTTCGATTCTGATTCATATTTGCGTACTATATATATATATATATAAATATGGAGGTAACCCTGTTGCCAGGTGGCAATTTCTTCCAATGAACCCAGAATCTTATTGGGGAAAAAGTAGCCATATCTCTGATACCCCTGTCGTGCCTTTTCCCTTTTCTTGAGTCTGGTGAAGTATGCAAGAGAAATGATGCAACGGAGCTCTCAGTGACAGGACTCTATTAATTTTCGCATGCCACGAATGTTACATAAAAAATATCCATTATTACAATTATTTAAAAAAAAAAATTATGAAAAGCCAAAAAAATATTTCTAATCTATTTTTTGGTTTGTTTTTTTCAAATTTAAATTGATAAGTGAGATAGATGAAAATAAAACTTCGTAAGTAATGCAAAATAAAAATGTATTTATTATGTGACCTAAAAGTTAAAATTACACACAAATTTACAAACAGATAAGAAAATATCTTAATTTCATTTTTCTAGCCACAAACACTGTTTAAAAAGATAAATATTCCAGAAGCACTTCTGTAACCTACTTACTAACTTCTTACAGCAATTTCATGGGCTTTCTTTCATTGCAATCCATTCCCTCTTCTCCTTCTTTAATCTTAACTCATTTAATACAATCTCGATTATAAAACACAATACGGACAACCCAATGCCAAAAAACCATACAATGAAAAGACCGAAGCCCTTAATTTTTTTGGGATTTAATCTGCTCCGATCAACAACGGAGACCCCATCAAAATAAACCGAGTGGTTTCCAGGCGGAACCCGGAGAGTCTCACTCCACTTCTTCTGCAATCCGTGCTGATGGTACCACATGATCTGATTACTAATGAAATTAATGTACGGCGCTTTCTTTGGAAAAGCCCAAGCGTGGGTTGAGGGAAATATATTGTCGCGAGTCATTCTAAGACTCAACAGGTCTTCGGACGTTAAGTATTGTCTACATCTCGCATTGAGTTCATTGTACATCGTGTCTAGTTCATCGATCAGCATTTCCTTTTTTCCAATCATGTCTTTAAAAGTTGAACACATGTCAGTACGCGGGTTTACTCTGTGGGACATCTCTTTGAACGAGGCGTCAGTTGAACTATTCAGCATTTCAGAAATAAATCGCGTCTAAAAGAAAGCAACAAATTTTCGTGAGAGAAAAATAATCTTATATTTTCAAAATTTGCTTTGAACCATTTCAATTTAACATAATAATCTCGACCGGTTTCAGAAGTACCCTTCTCTCATCAGGAATATATTAAAACTAAAAGATTTAAAATAATGAGAGTACATGAATAATTGGGTGTTGGAGAGGGAGCCGACCGATGGTAAGGGGTAATTAGGGGATTTTTGGAAGAACAAAGCGATTCACTGGAAAAATATACGCAAAAGGGGACTATACGATAAATTTACTTAGTTATTCAATATACTAGATTTTTTATTTGAGGTTATTATATTATATAGAAGGGGTTCTAAAACATTTTGGGTTTATATTATAGAAAAACAATCAGTATATAAACATCTTCAATAGCCCTCGGAGGGTCTTGGCCGCCTCCAGGAAATGAATGTACTCCTGCTGGTCTCCGGATGTTCAGTCCACACCATCCAGCAACCCAATTTTAGGCTTCATTAGACTCCGTACGATGCTTAAAAAAAAGTATCATTGCTGGTCGGCTGTCTTCCATCCATAATAGGTGTCCTGCCTAGCAATTCTGTCGAATGCTAAATCGAGTATGGCTCGTTACTGTGTCTTGTATCTTTATCTTGTAAGAGTTAAACCATTGTTGATTTATATTACATATAGTGATAACATGTATATATCCTGTCCGGTAGTATGAATGACATAATTTACTAACCTGGGCAGTTATCAAATTGAGTTGAAATCCACCAGTCACCAATTCGTCAAATTCGGCCAAAGGATATGTCGGGGGTTTTGTTATGAATGATGTCAGTTGCGCCTTCAACAACGTGCTTATACATATGCAGCACAGAACCCATGCTACTAAAACCCGACCTCCAAGTAACTTCCATTTTATTTGTAAGGGTTGCTCGGTAAGCATAAATCCTACTGCCTAAAAGCAACCAAATAGTTTTAACCATTAATAATTTCACAATAAAGGTAGATATTTTATTGTGTTCTTGCGCAATACGAGTATACGTGCTAACACATTTTGGTGGTGTATACTGTAGATACAAAATCATACTCAAATAACGTACAATATAAAGGAAGTTTTATGAAAAAAAATTACCCAAACAACATTGTTAAATTTCTTTTTATTTTGACCAGCTATTCGATTCGATATGTAAACGACGACTGATTGAATGAGTAGGGTAAAGGCTATCAATATCCAGATATATATAGAGAAAACATGAACTATCCTTAGACCTGAAAAAGATATAATTATTAAAAGTACAATTCAGATAGCGAACTATAAATATCATATGTGCATATAAATATCATGCATATATGAATAGAAATATATTTTGTAGGTAATCTATGACACGAACCATCTTTCAGAAAACCTCGTTCAGCACTATATATTACTTTTACTGGATCTTCTGAGACTGGAAAACTGAAGGAAACCTTCTTTGTTCTTAAAGCAGTAACCGAAATACTTCCGACAGACCAGTCTGCCCGATGGTCCTCTGTCATATTGATCATCTTCTCAATAATACCGTCCACTTCCGTGGACCGGAATGTTAATAACTCCACTTTGAAATTCAGCCTTTTCTGGACTTCTACAAGCATCTTTCCTTCTAAACTATATATTTTGTCACAAGATACAACATATTCGTCTCGTCTAGTTGTTTCAGTTTCTTTTGGATTAAGACACCTGAAATTAATTTCTTCGTAAGGAAACCCAACTTTAAAAATATGTGAATTGAAATTCCAGGAGCTAAATTTGAAGATTTCAATCAATTGTGAGTAAAGGTCAATATCGTTATAGGACATTCCGGTAGTTAAATCGATTTCATGCTTTTGTATTAGTACTCCAGCTGTAATTCCACAATAAAAGCAAATCTCATACAGTCGGACTCGATAGTCCAGAACTTCTATGATGACGGTCAATAGAACTTTATCCAAGAATTTTGATTTCTTAAGAAAATATGGATCAATTATATTGATTTTAGGACCATTATCAAAAGCGCCTTCGCAAGATCCGTAATGTTTTTGGCATATGAAAATAATAACGTCGGAAGGCTTTAGAGAAGATAAATACAAGTCATCGAACTGTGAAGGTTTCTTTAAACTAATAACATGCATCGTGAAACGCCTTAAAATATGAAATCCCATTATGTCATCCATTTTGTCGTAATTCAGCATAGCAATGGTAGCTGGATGAGATGCATTAACTGTGATTATCATATCGTTTGGTTTTATTTTCATTTCTTTCTTCGCATTCGTTTTCTTTATTATTCTGTCGATAAACTCATTAGATGTGGAATCATAATGTATTATGAAATCATTGACTGGAGCCTCTCCGATTAATATCTCACTGATTAGATCTTCGAAGCGCTCATTTCTCATCCGATTATCATTCTCTAAACTTTCTGAAAAATTGACACTCTTTGAAATTTTGATTTGAGCTTCCAGTGTTATGAAGTAAATAAAACAGGCCCATTTAAAATCAAAGCTCGTTAGGAAAGCGATCATTTTGTTTACACTCATGCAGTCTTTATATTTGTCCTTTTTTGTTAGATGGAAGGTTGTCTCTTTATGCGCAAAGAACATCACACTCTCCCCCACCGCTTGGAAACTAACTATGAAACGCTTATATGGATTTTGTAAAAGTGTCGCTAATGTGATGCCAATTGATAGTTTGATGCCAACACATCCACTGTGTAGGCTTCTTTTTTTTCCTTTGCACCAATTGTACTAGCTGTTTCCACCTTTGCTTGCTGTGGCGTGGCTGTTGTGGCCACTGGGCTTTTTGCCTTGCAACCTGAACAGAACACAAGGAGGCACAGCCACAAAAAGGTTTGACGTGGTTTCATGGCAACAATTTTCATGTAATCATTCCATTCCTAATAGCACGTTGACTGCTTCTAAATAATGAAGCACGGAACCCTTTTTGCTTTCCACCAACAAATTGCGGTTAAAACATTCATAAGGGATAGACTTGCGCCCACCTGTTTGCGACGCTTTCCAAAAAACAGCCAACTCATTAAAGGGCAATACAAAAACTTCTTTATACAGTGTGAAATGAACCAACAAAAATGCAACACCTTGTTGCTTTTGAAAATCCAACATGAAGGCCAATTGATGTGCATGTATGTTTTGTAGGGGAAAACTTTTTCGGTTTGTTTCCTTGGCATCAAAACACAAGGGCACCCCTTGTGCCACCCCAATATAGTCTACACTGCTTTTTTTCTCAAAATAAGCAAGGGTGATGGTGCTTGTTTTGGGGTCTAGCTTAATGGGTGTGATGGATGTGGGTACTTTTTGAACCAAGGCAAGACCTTTGTCCCTGTAAAATTCGTTGGTTGCATTGACCATTTCTTCAAATGTACTCCCCCGCAACCCACGGGAGTTCCAATAACCCATATTTGATCTCTCCCTATTTTTTCCATTATTGTTGCGTTTTATACCTGAAAACGTGATAAGCACATGAGAGCGGTTTCTTGCAACACGGCACTGGGATGATTGGCAAAAGGCAATATAAGGGCAGTTGCCCTTGGGTCTTTGCTGTTACCCAGTGCAATCAAGGCGTTGCGCATAAAGGTGGTTTTCCCCCGCCAACCTGCTGCCGTGCCTTTATATTTGTCATCAAAAGTTTGGTTCGTCATTTGCAAAACATCTGAAAGTTTTGGTTGGGTCACGTCTATTGGCAATGCATCTTTATGTAGCACGTGTTGGTTAAAGGGGCACACCATTTGGCATAAGTCACAGCCATATAACCATGCACCTATGGAAGCCATCTCTTTTTGCCAGGATTCACTGGTTCGATAAGACACTGGCAGTGTTGCATCAAAATCACACATTTTCCACAAATTACCCGCGATAGAACCCCATCATTTTTTATAATGTTTTACTGATAATTCGCGAAATTGATGGCATATATGAAAAAAAGAGCCTTTTTCCAAAGAAATAAGGCTTGCATTTTTTCCGTAAAAACCAAGCCCTGCCTTTTGCCCTAGGGCACGTTCCATCAGTGGACCATTGTCTACAAACAAACGCCATTCAAATGGTTGCAGCAATAAGAGTTGCCCCATGAGTTGTTCCAATATGCGGGCAACATGTGTGTGGTAGTCTTCCCCCACCGCACCCACAGACAATTTGCCCCTAAGGGCTTGGTCTGTGGGCTGGCTGTAGGTTGCAACATAGGGCACACCTAACACCACAATGGATTGGGCATTTCCAAGGGTTTGCCGTGGGTCTGTGCGCAAGCACCAATCTGACGGTACAAAAGGGGTGTCTGCTTGTGCCAATTGTGGGGCGTCTTGAAGCAAGGGGGAAGCATCGCATACGCCCCATAATAACCCATGTGCTTTGGCAAACTTTTCAATGATTTGCATCATGAGAATATCAATTGCACATCTTGGTAGGATTTTAATGTGCCCACGTCATAGCATTCTCCCTGCATTTTGTAGGCATAAACAGGTTTGCGGGTATACAACCACTGCACAAAAAAACCAGGGGCATCTGGCTTGTTGCCATCCTCCAGATACTGGGCAAACAATTCAATGGTGCTTTTTTGGTATATATATGTTGCAAAGACAGCAATATTAGAGGCAGGTACAGTGGGTTTTTCCACCAAATCAATGACTTGACCAGTGGCATCTATTTGTGCCACTGCAAAATTTTGCAGCATGGAAACATCATCAATTTCTTTCACAACCACACAGTCTTTCCCCAACTCTTTGTAAAAGGCGTAATAATCCCTCAATTGGAATGTGAACAGGTTGTCCCCTGCAATGACCATGATTTCTTCATCAATGGCGCATGTATCAATGGCAAAAGCAATGTCGCCGATGGCACCCCGCCTGTTTTCTTCTGTTGTGGTGCCATCGTCCAAGATGCGTAATGGCTTCTGGGAGGTGCTTCCCTTTGCCCATTGTTCAAAATGAGACACAAATTTGTGGTTGCTGACCACGATGATTTCATTGATGACTGGAATGGATTGGATTTGTTCCACAATGTAGTCGATAATGGGTTTGTTTGCCACAGGTAACAATGCTTTTGGCATATTTTCAGTAAGGGGATACAACCTGGTGGCATAGCCTGCGGCTAAAATAATGGCTTTCATAAACGACGACTCCTTTTATTTTAGTGGGTATCTTAATATGGGATATTGACAAAATCAAGTGCCTTTGCAAACATAAAGGGCAGTTCTGCTTCAAATGATTGCCCCTTCAAATAGCCAAGCACGCCTTCCGTTTCAGTAAAAGTGAGGCTTGAACTGTGCAGCAATTGGTTTCTAAGCCCAATTTTTCGCTGAAATATGTCATTGGTGCGTTGGTTGCCATATTTCACATCCCCAACAATGGGGTGCCCAATGGTTTGCAAATGGGCACGAATTTGGTGGGACTTTCCTGTGACCAGTATGACCTCCAGAAGCGAATAACCATCTCGGTATGCAAGAGGTGTGAAATGGGTGAGCACCTCTTTTGCCTGTGGGGATGGGGTTTGGGATATAATGACTTTGTTTGTGTTGCCATCTTTTGTATGAAAGCCTGAAAGGGTGCCTGGTCTGTCTACATGCCCCACCACAAGTGCCCAATATTTTTTGGTCACTTGCTTGTCTGCCATGGCTTTGTTGAGCCACTGGACAGCACCCAATGTTTTACCACAAACCACCACGCCTGATGTGTTGCGGTCTAGGCGGTTGCAAAGAGCCGGCATAAAAGTGGCTGTTTGAGACAAATCCACCTGACCTTTTTGCTGCAAATATAGGAGCACACGGTCAATAAGGGTGTCTCTGTGGGCAGCATTTTCTGGGTGAGAGAGCAAACCTTGGGGTTTGTTCACAACCAAAACATGGGCATCTTCATACACCACACACACATCACCTGCTTCCATGTTGATGGTTTTTTCACTGGAAAACAGGTCAATGGTTTCTTCTGAAAGGTAGAGGCGCACACAATCATCTAATGCAAGCATTTCGTCTCCGTTTGCACGCTTGTCATTGAGCTTAATGTTTTTTTTGCGCAACATTTTATAGATGAAACTTTTGGCACTTTTGTCTAGGTATTTGAGCAAAAATTTGTCCAGACGTTGGTTTTCTTCTCCTTGGCTAATGATGACTTCCCTCATGATGGCACCTCCTCTAGGGGTGTTGAATATTCCTCAATTGTGAAATTTAAAAACCGTTAAAAAATTTAACGATACCACATTCAACACCCCTCCTCTGGGTTTAGTATCTTCTGTTTCAACTAGTTGAGATTGTATAATTGTGTTCAGAATAAAATTATGTGTTACTGACAACTTATTAAGGCATGTTGAAACATATTTTTAATCATTGATAATATCAATGTTGCAAATGAAACATGACACTGCAAAGGTACAGAAAACCTCGCATTGGCACCTGGACTGTTGGCTTTAAAGATGTGATGGCCCGCCCTTCCTTCGTTTATGATTTAATTTAGCAATAGACCTCCGTTCGCGCTACCGGTTTAAGATGACTCCTCTACTGCTGCCTTAAATTTTCCTAACTAATGTGATCGGAAAACCCTTTGTAGTTTTCCTTTCAATTTGGGGTTTTTCTCCTCCTTGGCCAGCGTGTAACGTCTAGCCCTATGCTAACATTCGAGTGTTTCCGATTTTCTTAATTTTCACGGTATTTTTGCACTCCAATGTGGTCAATTTTGCCAAGCTTTTCGCGAGTCTACGTTGTGTTGTTTTTTGTTTCAGACTATTGGAAAAACAAGGCCTTATTTGTGGTAACCCCTCTTCTTTGTAGCGTAGGCAGACTCTCGCATACCATTGACAGAATTCGTATTCCTAACATTACTCCTATCTTAGACTTTAATGTTCTGAACTCTCTATTATTATCCTACTATGCAATCTACGTTAATTTCCTATAGGAAGACTAGCATTTTCCTAACTTTACCCCTAAATTTTCTATTTCTCTTCTATCGTGAGTTTTAATGGGAAAACTTAGCTTATGGGCTATACTAATTGCACTATTCCTGGTCTATATAATACAACGTAGTTTCAATTTTAAATTTGGTATACATAAATGTAATGATCACAGTATTATCGCCTTTCCTCATCGTACTAAGTGTTATTCTACATGGGTTAGTTTCAATAAATTTCATGGGTAAGAGGTACAGTTTTACTTATTTTGGCGCCATCTCCATCCTCTCCTAAATTTGGGAAAATTACATGATTTGGTTTTAGTTTTCACAGCTTTTGTTATGACGAGAGATCGAATACAGTTTGTTTTGCTGCAATTCGGCTCCAGACCTACCCCTAAAGTACTCAGATGACCACGTTTCCGGTTAGTAACTCTCCCCACACAGACGTACAGCCTGACCAAACGGTATACGTAACCTCTTCAATTTTCAGTTCGTGCGCTATTGGTCATCCCCTGTACCGCGACGGAAAGAGCACCTTCCTTATCCATGGGTCCGAGACCCTCCGAATTCCCGTCCTCCAGACAGTTACATTTAAAGGAGATCAAACCGGTTCCGTCCCTCGTCAAACAACATTAGATACTTGCGAATTTTTGCAAAGTCCGGGTTGAAAGGCCGTCCTCCGCATCAAGAGTTCAGAGATAACCACGCTTAAATCAGCAATTATCTCTGCCCAATCGATAGGTACAAATTATAAATATATGTAAACAATACGAGTTTTTATAATCCACAATACTCCAGTTTTCCCAGAAAATTATGGATCTGACATCTCCAACACAGGTCGTGAATCTGTGCCAGATATTCAGATATATTACATATCAAAATACATAAAAGTGATAATACAATATATATAATAGATTACTTTTGGTTTGGTTGACAGGTTGATTTAATGAGACCCTGCTATCTCATGTAGTTTGAATTTAACTGTATATTGATTTTTTGTTTGGAGAAAAGGTAGGACTCCAAAAAGCCCAAAATTCGCAAGGCCTGAACCTTGAAAACCTAAGTCGAAGATAAAATTAATTTTATAATATAACTTGGGAACGTATTGTCGACGAATGATTATGCTTATTTAGACATTTCTAATAATGTGGGTTTTTGTTTGTTCTGTTGAATTCATCAATATGTTCGAACAGGTGTGGAGCGCCTTTGAATTGAATCTTTCCATGAAAATGGCGCTATAAAAATATTTATGTACGCAAACTACAAATACGTGATTTCTAAAAGATGATAGTTCATCGCAAAAGATGATAGCTATTTTTCAATTAAATGTCGACGTTTGTTAAGTTACTTATTCTTCGTAAGATGTACTGAAATTCGAATATATATATACTTATACGTATCTACATACTTCGATAAAAGAGGGTGTGGTTTGGAATGTTGACCTAGTTTTAATAACAGTCGAGGAAGTGTCATTGAGATATGCGACAGTTATTAAGTGTCAGAGACCCCCGTCAGGAAGCATAACAATTAGGATTCATTGGTTTGTTTTAGAATGATAACGATCTTTGAATTAATAAAAATCGTTTGGGTTGTTGGTAATTTTAGTAACGTTAGTTTTGAATTTTTATGTTAGGAAAATATATATATTAATAAAATAAATTGTTTTTATAGGAGATATACATATACATAAATATAATAATTGGTTTTATATATATACATATTAAACATTGTATATAAATAAAGATAAAATAAATAACGGCCATATAGATTTGATAGATACATTATACATTTCATATATATATATATATCCATACACACATATACATACTCTTAGTAAAGGCCAAGTTTTTAGCCGAAGTTATTTCACTATACAACTAGGAGAATACACACGTATATCAGGAAAGTGGTCAGCGAATAAACTGTCTCTCATGTCCCTTCGTCTCGCAGAAAAACAGGTAGGAAAGCCCATGGACAATTATCGTTCCCTCCTATCATACCCTACTGTGAAAATGTCTCCTTTGTCATCGAACATCGTCAAAGATAGGCATCGATCCATGACACCTCGGAATGCGAGTCCCCTCAAAGACCCTAAATGTCGACGCTTCTGGGAAAATAACTCACCAACGTCAGGATAGTAGGAAACCAGGTCCACCCTCTGGAAGCGACGGATATCCTCAACATTCAACAAGTCTGGTTCTTTGTCCACGAGGGATAATTAGGTGAAGCCAGTCTGGTATTTCGTTCCCTTCTCCCGTCCTCCACGTGATAGAGAGCTTCAGACGATTTCACTCGTTTAACCCTTAGCCAACGCACACGGGATCCAAAGTGAAAGTCAATAAGATGTTCTGAAGTTGTTGTTTATGAGTCAACTCAATAAAAGACAATTATACAGGTAGGTATCTACCGGAAATTTTTATAAATACTTAAATGTATTTATGAAAAAAATAGGTATTTTTGAATATTTAAAAGTCAAGTGCTGGTAATGAGTGAGACAATTGAATTATCTATAGTACTAGTTTAATTATAATTCAATGCGAAAGGAAAGGTTTATCGTAAAATATCTTATGAAGGTATATATTATATATTATATTGTATATATTATATATTATACATTTTATGATACCCGCTGGGTATCATAAAATGTATTTGAACTCAAATATTTGATTAGAACGGCTTTGATCAAGTATACAAAACATTCACTCATGATAGATAACGGTCGTATAGTATTGACCTATATATTAAACAGTAAATATAAATATATATATATACATATTTACATATACACACATACAATACATGTACTTATACATCATTAGAAATATAATTCAAGTCTCCGTCCTCTTCTTCCCGGGGATCCTGAAAACTTTAATATTTAATGGTTGGCTCACCTGAACTCCCAAATTTCATAATTTTTCCAGACGGGTTATACACGCCAATTATGAAGATTCAGAAAATATTGAACTTCCCTGCCTGGTATGTTTAATCTAATTTAAGAAATATTTACTTAATAACAATCTAGCGTTACCTAATTTCAATTCGTGATCTACCGATTTGTACTATTTCTTCAAATTTAATGATCTCTAAATCCAAATATTATTAGATAATATTTAAATTTTTGTTGTTTTATTTTCCTATTTTATTCTTTGTACTCACGTAATTCTCTTTACTAACTATTAATTAAATCCGTTAACCGAACGCTTGGTAATATTTTAGAACTTTATTATTTTTCTTTGACGAAATTAATCCCACGCTAGGTATTAAAAATGAATTATATGAAACTAAGACTCAGCTGTTTTTAAACTTTCACTAAATTATTTTAAACGCAATTATATTTAATTTTCTTAAACTCGTAATGAATTTAGTTCAACACAAAATATGAATTAAATCACATTTCATTTAAACAATTTTAATTAATTCACAGAAGCTATTTTAAAAAATCTTTAAACAAATAACTTCATTAATTTTAGAAATTTTCAATATTTATTAAATTATTATTATTATCACATTGCTCTAACAATTTTGAGAAAATTAAATCAAATATATTGTTATCAACTTTAATTGCAACTTTTAGAATCTTCAACGTAATTTAAGTATTATTAATTTTTAGGAAATTTCACTATTTATGAAACTATTATTGTATTAGATCAACAAGAGAATTTATTTTAACACTTTATTTATTAGAAGACGAAATTTTTGAAGTCCAGGAAAAACACTCTTTAATCACTCCGCACGCAATTAACGACGTATCAACTCGAGACAAACTGCCTTTAAGAAAATTTTAATATTAATTTAAACACAAATATTTTGTTTATTTTAAGATGAAATTTTTTCGAAGTCCAGAAAAACACTTTTTTAATCACTCCGCACGCAATTAACGACGTATCAACTCGAGACGAACTGCCTTTAAGAAAATTTTAATAAATAAATTATTATTAATTTGAACACAAAATCACTTTATTTATTTTAAGATGAAATTTTTGAAGTCCAGAAAAACACTTTTTAATCACCCAAATACCGATACGCCCGTAATGAACTATTTCTTCCAACTTATTTCGCGACGAACTCCAATCAACTTCAATTCAAACACTTTATTTATAAACACTTTCGATTATTATAATTTCACTTAAAACCACCAATTTTAATTAATTCACAGAAGTAATTTTTAGTATCAACTTAATTATAATGAATTTTAGAAACTTCAATATTTATCAAACTATTATTGAATTAAATCAAACTATTGTTGAATCAATCCAACAACTATTTAAAAGAATTTATTTAAAACTTTATTTAATTGTAAGAAACAAATCAAATGAAACTTCCTAAGTCCAAAAACAAAACAATTACTTAAAATCGGCCAGCACGTAATTTAATATTTCCTCGCTCGACGTATTCCGCGACTAACTCCAATCAACTTCAATTCAAACACTTTATTTATACACTCTCACTTAATCACTTCTCAATTACTTAAATACCGATACGCCCGCAATCAACTATTTCTTCCGACTTATCTCGCGGCCAACTGTCTAACGTTATTGGATTTTCAAATGTTAAGAAACGGGTTAATGTACTTGTTAGTAAATTAATAAAACTTACCCTACTTCTTAGTGCATATCCAAATTTTTTAGTTTAATTTCACACACAAAACCCGCAAAACAACTACCACTATCACGTATTTTTATGCATGCAAAAACCATGCAACCTCTAGGACAGACTCCTTCCTAAACAAAAACCACCACATTCGCTCCCGTCTTCTAAAAACACCCTCCCCTTTCTCTGCCTATCTAAGACCGACTGTATCACTCGCATTATCAAATCAAAAACAACCACCCTCTCTGACTATCTAAAACTTTCTATACCCTCCTCCGAATCGACAACGTGCCTTCTCCCCAACTCTCCAAAAAAACCGACTATCTTCCCGTTATTCGACGCACAGGTCCGTACTAGGTATCCTTCGCCAACTTAAACGAATTTATAATTCTTTTAAATTATCTCCTATAAACCAACTATTCTGAGTAAGATATTTACTTACTGTTTGATCCCACTATCGAACCAAAATAGGTACCGTTCCTGCTAGTATCACGGTACATTTGGCACTCACGCGTGCCAAGAAATTCGCTCAGGCAACAATAATAACAATAACAAATGGGCCACTTCCACCATATATACCCTATCGCTTAGACTATATCTAATAATTTACATATTAGTTTTATTACTAATGGCTTACCGCTTAGAAATTTCCTAATTCTGGCTTATAATTAGTGATTTACATCTAAGAGTTATATAGATAACGACAACTTGGACCTGCAGCTAGTGACTTAAACCTGGGTAAGCTCAATTTCATAATCGAAGTCATCAAGACTATACCTATATCCTACTCCATTCCTCACAAAACCGTAAATCTGAATGCAGAATAAAAGGCAGCTTCCCAGTTGCGCTGGACACCGAATCGCATTCAAGATCGAACTACTTACTCATATAAGTTTTTATTTATTTCCTCGCATACAAAATATTAACAAAGCAGGCACACTGGTCTCTCAATGCGCATCTGGATATATTATTCACAACAATTTCGTCACTAACTCGATAATTTATTATCTTCAGTCCTAGGGATGGGTAGAATCCAACTCATTTCTAAAATCAATAACTAATTCCTGTTTCTTAGAGATGTCACATTATTTAATTCTTCAACGTGCCTCGGTAACTTCATTATTTCAACACCTTGCTTTAAACGTTGGTACCTAATTTATCACCCTCCCATAAAAGAAGAATTCTCGCCTTCATACCATCATAACTTTGATAATTTACTACCTGCAGCCTAGGGTAGAGTGTCACTATTATCCATCCAAAACCCTTGAGATTCTCTAACATTATGTCTTAGCCCGAAACAAACCGCGTCCATCTTTCAACGCGTCGCAGATTCATTTTAACTCTCCGATTACAGTGGCGTCTCCAAGACTTATACTCGGGTCGTTGAAAAATCCTTATTTAATTTGTTTTAGGTATTTTAGGTGAGGCACTAGTTTGCGGTTTCGAACCATAGCAACTAGTTAATTTTTAAAATCAACTACACCGTGTTGATTCTATTTAGTATGTCAATTAATTTGCTTGTAAATCATTATATTTACCCAAAATGGTAATCTAGACAATGTTTCTATCTGCTTCCCCCTTTCCAAATACGTAATTCACGCCGAAATTGCACAACTCTCCAATCCAATCAACGATTATTTCGGATATTTTTCCATCGCCGAGTTTATGCCACCCGCCGTCACTGGAATATTTCTGGGTCCTTAACCTTGTAACCCAGTCTGTAACATTCACATGTATTCTTTTCAAGTGTTCGTTTTTTGTATAATCCCGTTATCGTCGCTTTCGATATGTTTGTTTAGGATTCACAAGTCACAAGTCATAATTCATTATTAAGGAATGTTTTTACAATAAATTCTCCTTCTATGAGTTCTATGAAGCTCTGGTACTTTCCTTTCAGCCACCTCGAAATCGTTCTAAGATGTGCAACGCTCCCTTATCCTTCGAGACTCTAAATTTACATGAATTATTTTAAAGTATAAAAAAAAAATATTTTCCTGCTAAGACTCGAATTCATCACAGACTTGAACTCGAGTTCATAATCTTCAATAAGACTTGTAGAAAAAGTTAACAGTTGTCCTATATAAATAAAAATCTGATAGGTATATCCGAGACACTATCTAAAGATTACAATAAATTCTGGTAGAATCTTGTAGTCGCGATAAAAAAAGGTAGCAGCCAAAAATATATTGTAATTAATTGAGGATGATATTAACAATTCTTCGAAATAGATGTAGGATAGAGATAAAAATAACGGAACGGATTGGGATAGCTGTAGTACAGTGGATTAGAGTGCAAGGATAATATTTGTTCTTAAATTTAAAAGAAAAAAACATTATCTCACTAGGACATTCTTGTATTGAGATGAGCGGTTTCACAATTTTAGTGAAACGATGATTCAATTGATGATTACCGTAACAGCATTGTGTCTAGGCTAATAATCAGTTTATTTGAATGTTATTAAATTTAATAAGTTTTTTCATGCGCACTTTTTTATCTGTGTATTTACTGTGTTATTTTTCTATAAAACACAAAATCATTCAATAAAGGTTTGCTGTATTGTAAACACGCTTTATAACTGTTCATATTTTACAACTTCATAATAATTATAAACCTATTACCCAACCATTGCGCTGTAACTACCTACTTACATAGTCTCTACCTACTAACTTATTTTATACTTATGTTATTATATTATGTACTAAGCCATTTGTTACACTCCTTTGTACAACCTGCAGTTATAATGTAGCCACATGTAAAACTGTTATTTATTACACTGTAACTATATACTTATATTGTACCTACTTACTTCTGTTACACTCTAATTATTATTTTATGTACTATATTATTATACTCCTTTGTATAACTATGTGATAAATGTATCAAGATGAAAATGCCTTCCAAGCGTGAATAAATAAATAAATAAAATAAATGAATCAACTGAAATCGAAAAAAATTACTTCCACAATAGCAATATAATATTCCAAACATTTTCCAAACTTTCCAAATTAAAACAACACCGCACAGTATGCATTGATGTATGTATTTAGATGAGACACGAAGCGAAAAAAATGGCTCCACTTAGTTGTGGGTCGTACCCTCAACGCGTTTGGCGACACACAGGAAAATAACGGATACTGCCCCTCCCCCCCGCACCACTCTAGTGTGCACATAGTGACATCCGTTTCGACCTTACAGTAACAATATATATTACTCTAAGGTTTCGACTAGATATTATATTCGCAGCTTGTAATGCCTTGTGACGACTATTAGTGTCTCTAAACAAAGAAATAAAAAACAACGTTCATTTGAAAATTTTATTTCATTCCAAACATTTATTTTTTCAAAACATATCTAAATAATATGTACCTACTTGTGTTTTCCATTTTGAAAATATTCCATCCAAACAAACCATCTTCTTTGGAATATGTAATCTGTGGCTAACCAGAGTGGTATATCTATAGGGTAACCTCAATACAACATGGCGGGTTCAAGGTTTTTCATATTAATTTAAATATAACAACAATTTTTTTAAACTACTCTCTGAACCTTTATAGCACTAATTAGAATAAACTGTGCTATTTTCAGCGAAACTTGTAAAGTAAATTTCGAGAAAATCGAGGATTCACAAATATTTATTTTTATATACAGAGAATACATATTTTGTTACATGAAGTATTAATTGTCGTCTCATAATTTTGGGAGGTCAAATGACATTTAACCTAGGGGCTAGCATCCTCTGGTGCCGCATATTGTAAATATAATATTAAACATCTAATTTTCATTGCTATTCCAAACTGCAAAAAAAAATATACAAATAATCATTTTTAATTAAAGCTTTAGTAAAGCGAATTTTGATCATACTTGTTGTAAATTTAAAACAGTTTCAGTTAAGTTTTGTGCTTCGGCCATCAGCTTTGGATTCTCCCACAGGGTCACCGAGAACTGGATGAGGATGATCAGGTATGTGGTTGTGGCTCCAACAATCTGCAAAGAGGTAAGATATTAGTTTATTTATATTTTTAATACTTAGCATAACGTTGACTAGAAGGACTATGAAAAAGTTAAAGTTAATAACCGAGTCTCCGAAGGAGTATGCAGTTATGATATGCGGTCGAATAATAAAATAAGATATACTTATATGTATATGCAGTCGGCTTATAACAAATACGCTATAGGTTCTTACTGCATATAATAAAACTAAATGTCTCCGAAGAGGTAAGCAGAGAGGTTATCCGGCCGTAGGTAAGAAATAAATCTATATACTTATATCTGCAAGCATTAGTGGAAATCGAGTGGGACTCGGCATTATTGTTAGCGAAAACATTTTATGTAACGGATTGCCACTCGAGACGTCTGCAAACACAAGTTTATCGACTTTGGTCACACAGCCACATATCCTCTTTGCACATTTACTTTACAAATGAGGACGCACAGCGGAAATAATCCTTTGGGGGATGAACTGTCGGAGGGATCAACTGTCGGGGAGCCAACTGTCGGGGGACAACTGTCGGGGAGCCAACTGTCATGGAACCTTATAATAGGTAACAGTAGGCCAAGTCCCTCCAAACAACGTTTCATGACGGCAGGTACCCCCAGGGGTCCCTGCTCTCCCCCACCCTCTTCAACATTTACACATACGATATACCCCTCTCAGATAAGCAGCATTCATACAAAGCTCTGTATGCCGACGACACTACCGTTATGATTTAGTACAGTTTGCCCAAGATGATTACGCACTGCCTGCAGCTAAACATAAACAAACTCCAAGATTGGTATGACAAATTGCGCATAGACGTGAATCCTACAAAGAGCGTCGCGGTTTTCTTCCACGGCCACGGCGGTCCCAGTGGAAACGTCACGTTGCAGGTCCAGGTCATACCATGGCGGAACACCGCCAAATATCTCGGAGTCACACTAGACAAAAAACTCTCATGGACACCTCACATCAAAAATACACTTACAAAAGCCAAGAATATTTCCGAAGCTTTATATCCACTATTACAACACAACTCAAAAACCTCACTCAGAAACAAACTCCTCATATACAAAACACAAATACGTCCCGTTATTACTTACGCCTCACCAATTTGGGCCACAGTAAATACGAAACGATTTGAACAATTACAGAATGTAATGATCAGAAGATGCACCAAAAGTACTTGGTTCGTCAGAAATAGCATAAACAATACAGGCCCGAAAATCCCCCCCTGAGGAAACACATAGTCGATTTAGCCAAATCTTTCTTTTATAAACTTGCTTCGAATCCAAATCCAAGCATATCTTTCCTCGGGCATATAAGCCCCGACGGCAATCCAACCCACACCCTCCCGATCTCCATAATATCCCCCCTTGATGAGTGGGTTCTAATCAAAAATTCACAAAGAGCAATCTAAAATACAAAAAAAATAGTATTAAAAGTTATGCAAAAAGAACCCAATCCACCCGGCAAAAAAATACCCAAACAAAAAATCTAGTATTTAAAGTCCTATTTGTTGCCATAGGCATCCCACACATCGGGTAGAAAAAAAACATCCTCTAGGTAACCATCACCCTCAGTTCGCGAGAAAGAGAGATTGGGTTCTCTGAAACTCGCCCGCACCAATACGACATCGTCTGTATGTTTTACGTTAACTAATGCAAGTTAAATCGGCCACAAACAATACATGTTGACACATCGGTAGTCCGTAACGCGCTTCCAAGTTAAGTTTGCGTTTAGATTAATAGACAAATCCTTAACGCGAACGCAAGAGACGACCGTAGCATTTATGAAAACTGTCAATATGTGTGGTTTATGGTCGATTTGACTTAAGTTCCCCAAAAGATACAGACTTGGTCCCAAAATAACCGAAAGATACTATATACGAGTATATATATATTCCTTATATTTTGACATGATTTCATGCTATATATTTTTAAGAGTTTTCATACTTTGTATTTTTACGGGTTTACATACTTTGTATTTTTCTATACTTCCTGTATATTTTTTAAAATATACTTTTTATTCTCTGTAGGTTTTTATAATTTATCCTAGTCACGCTTAATATTTTTTTATACCTTACACATATTTTTAAGGTACTGTATTCATTTCTGTACTTTTTGATTGTTTATTTTATATTATTTATACTTGTATTTTTTTCTGTTTCTTTGTTATTGTCGTATTTATATTTTCCTGCCTTTATGTTAATTGCACATGTTGTGCCGTATAAATAAATACATTTTAAGAAATCATATAACTGAGAAAATAAGATAGGGAAATTGGGTAATTATTTTGTTTTTTACCGTAAAGAGAAATGTGTTATCTATTGGAAACATCCCCAGTACTGAGAAGGTGGGCCGGCGGTGGAGTATGTACGTGGAGAACCTGTGTAACTGAAAAATCATACAAATTATTGGAATTTATTATATTTTTTCGCTTCAACATGCCACTTAAAAATAATACAAGTGTAGCTATTTTATTAGCCCTGGGAACCGTAATATGAATTTAGGTTTCCAAATTCCATCGAGATTCCTAAGTTTCCCTACATATATAGAAACTTTCTACGCATAAATGAAAATGCGTTCGGTGTGACGAACGTACCCGAATAAACTTTATTGCCAGAACAATTCCCGCAGAAAGATTATCCCCCTGTAGCCATTCCCGCAATTTAAAACTTAATTTTTTTGTTTATTATGTAAATACTCGTATGGCTCATGCAATAATTTATTATTTAGTAGACGTACCTCATCTCCAACATCTTCTGATTCTTCTTGAATTAACAATTTGTTCACCAAGGTCGCCGTATCGGTTGTCTGAAATAAAAAGTAATAGTTAAGTTATAATTCGTTGTAGATTTGAATAACTGTTCGAACCATTTGAAAATCAATAATTGCTCTAAAGATCAATATTTTTAAAGCAGAAATTTTAATAATTACCCGTAAACCACATTCCTCACATATTGTTGTGATGAACATCACAAACAGTACATTCATGACACTCTGGTGCAGGCATACATGGAGTAAGGATGTGAGAACGTCAGAGTAATCGCCAAAATAGATAGAAGTCCCCACACCCAGGACATAGAACAAGTTCAGGACCAAGGAAATAAAGCAGTAAGTCACAATGAACAAGATCTTAAAAGAAAACGCATTGTATAGCCCGTCAGTAATGTCGCAAATTTTGTCGTAGATACGAAAGATCATGTTGATTCTTTTTGCTTTAGCCATGTTCTTCATCACTTTATTTGTTTCAACTGTCGTTCTTGTTGTGTATTTAGTTACTTCGACTGGATATTTTATCTTTGTTTTGTGGTTTTTAGTAAGATCTTTGTTGGTCTCTCCAATTTTCGTGGGTATTAGAAAGTTACACCCCATTCCTCTTGTCAGTTCAATATCGCAAAGTTGAGCCAATTGCTGGTTGATTCGATCGATGTCAACTTTGGCTAGGTAAGCGCACATTCCGTAGAAGAGGAGACAATTTTCAGAGAAATAACTAGGACCGTAGATCACCACATTAAATTTCCACTCGGTAAGTAAGTTGCTAGAAATAACCATTCCAATGATAAATTCTGAAGAAATATTGATTATTCCTATTAGGACAACTACCAAAATCGAGTTGTTGAACAGTGTGCTATAGTCGATTTTGATTCCCAAATCCATCATCATGTTTTCGACTTTCACAAAGTTATTCAAGTTCACTCCATATCTCTCGGCGAATATAAAGCCTTCTATCGACAGTGAAACTAGGCATATTAATCCAAGGATTACTTTAAAATTCATTGTGTATTTTAAAAGTGTCGAGGTGTTGAAATATTCCATTTGACTCTCGCCGTAAATCAGAACACTAACAATGCTATATAAATAAACACTGTACATAGTAATCGAATATATGAATACAGGAATGTTTATATAGGTTTTAGGACTTTTACCTAGTTCGTAGTTGTAGGGATTTACCCCGGAGAGTGACATTATTGTCATGAGAGGTCTAATACCTTCCAAGAATGATTTTGCAGCGCAAAGGTTTTTGAAATATTGAAACATTTTCTGACCTTTCCTAATGTATCTGTTAGATGTGGTTGACTTAAAGGGAATGCTATGCGTTAGGTTTCCTTAAATAAAGCTAAAGTCAATATTTTGTGATTTTTTTTTCGATTTTTCAATAATATCGCTGTCTGGCAATATGAGCTGAAGCGGAATGCTTCGAGTTCGATTTGTGAGTGAAAAGCAATAATTAAGATGAAGTATTTTCATGATTTATCGAGAATAATTCGTAGTAATGGATAATAACTGGTAACTGTGATTAAAAATATAAAACATTAGGAGATAAGCCACCAGAAGAAATTGGTGAAACAAACATCGTATCTCTTGATTAATTTCACAATTACGTTGATAACCTAACACGGTATTGGGGCAATTACGAGAATTTCTTTTGTCCAACATGTTTGATGAAATTTTTAGTTATGTTTTCCAACCACATTAATCAAATTCTTACTTGTATTAGTAAGATTAGCACTATATCAAGGTGGAGTGTCAAATATATTTATTGTAAAGGTGATGATATTGTTTTTTTTTACCGTTATACAGGTTGGCGTAAAACTACCGTTATGATTTGAATGCTTAATTACTTTTTAATTTTTTTATTTTTTTTTTATTTTTTATTTCAGAATTTTGTGAAGAAAACATGGGGAATTTGAAATGGAACACTACACAACAGAACAGCGATCAACAATTGTTGAATTTTATTTTGAAAATCAAGGGCCATTTTTTTTGACGCACGGTGCTTATCGTCGTTTTTTTAATGTGCTTACTGGACCTTCAGCACCAACAATAAATCACCTGGTTGCAAATTTTCGATAACATGGTACAGTAAGACACCTTCCATGTACCGTAAGACCACGTACGGTCCACGCGGAAGAAAATATCCAACGTGTTGTGGATAGTGTGAAGGACAGTCCAGAAATATCAACAAGAAGACGTTCGGCACAACTGGGGCTATCACGGAGGTCCGTTCAGAGGATTTTGCCCACATTGCACATGTTCCCGTATAAGGTTCAGCTTGTGCAAGAATTGAAGCCGATAGACTACCATCAACGGCTTGATTATGCCATTTCATACGGTCTCCATGGTCGAGGGGTAAGGCTCTCGACTACGAATCCTGGTACGAGGTCGCGGGTTCAAATCAAGTAATTTTTATTTAATTAATTTGTGAGGTTTCACAATTAGTTCATTTAAAATTAATATACAGTATATTTGCGCACGTTCCAGAGTGGAAGATACTCTCATTATCGCCCTGGTGAAAGACCACCATTCAGAATTGAAACGTTGCTTGAAATGGCTTTTAGCCGTGTTTAGTGACCAGATCTGAATAGCCAGGTATTTCCCCTTTTCCCCACCTTCCTCTTCCCCTACTCCTTCCCCTCCCCAATACCTTCAGCCTCACAATATTCCCCAATTGGGAATGCCATAGTGTCACTGGCTCCAGACGGTTGGGAGCAGTTTGGGACTCTTGTGCGGTACTCATATAAAAAAAAAAATTCATTCCAAGCCATAACGGTAGTTTTGCGCCACCCTGTACTTTTGTTTTACAAAATATTCAAAACATGTAGAGATTCCTTAGAACAGGCGGTATATCTAGCCAGGAATTAATGTCGACCAGGCAAAAATAATAGTGACTTCAACTTACATGCACCCCAATTGATGATAAATTACTATGTTTTGCAAATACAAATGTTCCCAATTTAAAAAAAATAAATATTTTTTTACTAGAGAAAAATAATAGCAATACTTTCCCGGTAGCGTATTTCTGTTGGCAACTATGCCATCCTGAAATTAGCACGGGTTTGTTATACAACAGTAATTATGTTTAATTTCTTGGAGAATTTTCTTATTGAATTATGTTTATTACATTTTAAAATGTGTCGCTAGGCTCTGTTCTGGATTATTTGGAGTTTTTTAAGTTACCCGCATTACTTAGATAGAGTACAGTAGAATAGTAGTCTAAATATATTGTGCAACAATCTCTATATTGTCACAAAACAGAATCTCTCGATCCGTTTCGTAAGCATATTTGAATTGTAATATTAATAAAGTTCATCAATAGATTTACTTTATAAAATATCCCCGACTAGCTCAACTCAGGGTAGATGGATGTATACGAAAAAAAAAACGATACATCCGTCTATTAATCGTGTTGTCAGTTCGTTGATGAACGATTTTCGAAATTACCGCTTAGTTATCATTAATAAAAACAAATAAATATAAATAGAAACAGGAATAGAGAAAACAAAATAAAAACAACCCTCTTTTGCTATATAAAATTACCTGGCAGTCAGGTCTATATTTTTATAGCTGCATCTGCTCGGTCTCCGAAATTGGTATTGGGATTGCGTTTAGGTACTGAGAGTCATCCTATGGCCGTTGAAAATGCTGATCGAAGAGATGATTGCCTAGTATTGACATCGTTTGGAGTGCATAGTTCTGACAGGTAGGGTGGTGCCATGTCGTATATTGCCTTAAAAACCATCCACCATAATTCGAACTGGATCCTCTCAGGATACTTGAGCTAATGAAGGTTCCGCAGATATTGAGATATGTGGGAGTATTTGGAAATGTCGGTTATCAGCCTAGCTACAGCATTGAAAACTGACTGAAGTCCGTCAATATATATTTTGGGGAGACTTGCGTATATGCCGTTGCAATAATCAAGTCGTGACAAAACGTAAGAATTTACCAACATGTTTGTGCCATTAGCTGGAATATTTCTCCGTATTAATTTGATTTGACGCAGGTGAAAGAAACCTGCGCTTACTGTCTCGTTAATCTGGGATTTCAGTGAAAGATCTCCATCTAGACACACACCTAGAAGTTTAACGTCTCTTTTAGGGATGATTTTACACCCCGAAGTAGTGAGAGGAGATTTATCTAACATTGATTGGCGCGTTTTTGTTGCTGTCCAAAGAAATTCTGTTTTGAATCGATTTAATCTTAATTTCTTCGAAGACATCCAGTTTGTAATGGCGGCAATGCATTTGGCAGTAATGTCTTTTAATTTGTATTTTTCATTTGGTACACAATAGAAGAAGATTTGCTGATTATCAGTATAGCAATGGGAAAGAAGTCCGAATGATTCTATTATTTTGGTAACATCGTTGATGAACAAAATAAAAAGTAGGGGTCACACCACTGAACCCTGGGGGACTCCAGAAGTAAGGGTTATAAAGGGAGAGTTTTTACTACCCGCTTGTACAGATTGGGTTCGGCCACAGAGGTAGGATTTTATCCACTGAATGATTTCGCCACCAAGTCCAAAAGTCTTTTCCAGTATGTCGATCAAGATATTATGATCGATGGTGTCAAATGGTGTACTCAAATCTAATATTGACAGAAAAGCTAGCTTACCTGACTCGTTTATCGTTTAAGCTTCAAATCTGACAACACGCGCAATAATCCAGTCTCTGTAGAATGATGCCTCCTATACGCTGACTGGTATTTTAAAAGCAGTTCATTTTTCGCCAGATGGGCGGTAATCTGCCTGATCAGAATTATTTCAAGGATTTTTGAAATAAATGGAAGATTTGACAAGGGGCGATAATTACCCAAATCTTCAGAATCCAGTTGTGGCTTTTTAAAATTATCTACGACTATATCTAAGACTATTATCCAGTACGACTATTGGTGACGATAAATATTAATTGTGGTCTCATAATTTTGGGGGATCAAATAACATTTGATCTATGGAGTCAGCATACGGCCTCCATGGTCGAGGGGTAAGGCTCTCGACTACGAATCGAGGTCGCGGGTTCAAATCCCGGCGTGCACCAAGTAATTTTTATTTAATTAATTTGTGTTGTTTCACAATTAATTCATTTAAAAAATAATATAGAGTATATTGCGCACGTTCAGAGTGGAAGATACTCTCGAAGTATCGCGCCCTGGTGAAAAGAACCACCATTCAGGGTAAAACGTTGCTTGAAATGGCTTTTTAGCCATGTTTGGTGACCAGATCTGAATAGCCATTTCCCCTTTTCCCCACCTTTCTCTCTTCTCCTTCCCCTCCCCAATACCTTCAGCCTCACAACATTCCCCAATTAGGAATGCCATAGTCTCACTGGCTCCAGACGGTTGGGAGCAGTTGGGACTCTTGTGAGGTATTCATATAAAAAAAAAAAAAAAGCACCCCCTAGTGCGGGATATTGTAAATATAATATTTAATATTTTAATTTCATTGCTATTCTAAACTACAAAAATTATGAATACATATTAATTTTTAGGTAAAGCTTTAGTAAAGTGAATATTGATCATATTTGTTGTGTATTTAAAACAGTTTCAGTTAAGTTTTGTGCTTCGGCCATCAGCTTTGGATTCTCCCACAGGGTCACCGAGAACTGGATGAGGATGATCAGGTATGTGGTTGTGGCTCCAACAATCTGCAAAGAGGTAAGATATTAGTTTATTTATATTTTTAACATTTAGCATAACGTTGACTAGAAGGACTACGAAATAGTTGTGGACTGTCTTCCATTTTCCTTTCCTCATCACCTGTTACTCGAGATAATACATCGTGCATTACAGTCTAATGACTATTATTCCACCATCAATTCATGGTATAATATACAATGCCCATGATGAAAAGATAAATATAATTAAATTACTCTTTCGAAATAATACCGAATCTTTAAAATTCCATAACTTAATCACGCTTCAAACGCGACGCTTAATATTGTCTTGTTATATAAAATTATGAACAATGGCCTGGATTCGCCAGAGCTCATTAACTTTATAAACATTCACATACCGTCAAGACCAACCCGACAAACCGATTTTTTTTATTTACCCTCTTGCAGGACCAATCTTAGGATAAATTCTCCAATTCTCCGTATATGTGCGCATAATTTCACAATATCGACATTCTTCACAATACCCTTTCAAAATATCGAACCGAAGTAATACGTACGACCACAAATTGATGCACGAGCATAAAATGTATCGAGAGCATCTCCTGTTCCGATCCTATCTATCTCTTCCTCTCCCCCCTTCTTATTTTGTTTTTTCTTTATCTCGTTAGCTTCATAAACAAAACATTTGTATTTAACCACTGGTAGCACAAGAAACTTTGTTGGCTTACCTTTTGTTAAACTTCCCTTGTATACGTATTTGAGTTAAAAGCCGTTTGTTCCTTACAAATAAAAAAATAATTAAACTTATAAAAACAATAATAGGACATTACAAGGTGCAACGAGGGTTGTGATGTTTTAAAAAAATTGTCAAATTTGCGAGCGCGGATGTTGAAACATCGACAAATAAACACGAGGATAAGTAGTGATGCTACGAATGGAAGAAATGCACGTATGTTACGAATACATATAAAATACAATAGAGTCAGAGCAGACCTGACGGCCTCCGTGGTCGAGGGGTAAGGCTCTCGACTACGAATCCGAAGTGACTACGTCGCGGGTTCAAATCCCGGAGTGCGCAAGTAAATTTTATTTAATTAATTTGTGCTGTTTCGCAATTAATTAACATAAAATTAATATATAGTATATTTGCGCACGTTCCAGAGTGGAAGATACTTTCAGTATCGCCCTGGTGAAAGACCACCATTCAGAATTGAAACGTTGCTTGAAATGGCTTTAGCCGTGTTTGGTGACCAGATCTGAATAGCCAGGTATTTCCCCACCTTCCTCTACCCCTTCTCTTTCCCCTCCCCAATACCTTCAGCCTCACAACATTCCCCAATTGGGGATGCCATAGTCTCACTGGCTCCAGATGGTTGGGAGCAGTTGAGACTCTTGTGCGGTATTAATGTAAAAAAAAATACCTATATGTCATATACTTTTAAAAAGATTTTTAATTATTAAAAACCTTTGTAACTTTTTCCCACTTATTTATTTTCAACCGGACCGGTTTCACCCTATTACGGGCATCGTCAGACTGGTACAATGAATACTAAATCTATGGTATATATAGCATCGATGTCGGGAGTGATTTCTCCTGTTTTCTAATACTATTTTGTGTTTTATTGCTGACGGTACTATTTATTTTTATGTTTTTAAAAACTACTCTCCTGTTAGTTTATTACCCTCTGGATGACGGATTACATTGTGTTTATTTACTGAATCTCTGTTCTTTTATAAGTTATATAATGGCATTGGGTCAGCTTTTATTAGAACAGATGGTTCTTTCTAGTTTTGTTATTTCCCTGTGATTTCCGTCTTGATGCTAAGATGAATTTTACAGCAGTTTTTGTCCAATAGTTACATGAACTACGGGTAACCAGGTACATTTTTGTTGGGTCTATAAAATATTTTATTATATTATAATAGGTACACATCAGGGTAATACCTTTCTTAGATTTCGCCTTGGATGTCTGCTACAAAATTTCCAGTTATATTTTATCGTGGTATTTTATATGTGCTTCCTATTTACATTCATGGTTATATACTATTACTGCATATAATTAAGGTTACACTATAAAGGATGTATTAGAGGAGAGTCAGCCCTTTTCTCCAATTGATTATTCATTGCGTACTTTTCTTCTACTTTGCTTATTAGTCGATTAATTTCTAATGATTCTAATTTATCTAATTTTTTACCCTTATTGCACACTGTGTCTTTATGAAATGGATGGTGATTGTCTATTAGATGGTTAGCTGCGTTCGACAGGTCCTTTTTATTGTTTACCCAACTAGAAAAGTGTTCTATTATTCTGGTGTAAAAGGCTCTGCCCGTTTAGCCCACGGCATGCTAATGCCGGGCAATCTCCGCAGTTAATCATGTATATTCCGGAATTGCAAAATTTTTCCCTTTTATCTTTATTATTAATCATAATTTTTCCCAATGAGTTTAAGTTATAAAATGCTGTATTACACTTTTTATTATTAACTAATCTTGCTATTTTATTTGAAACCTCGACTATGTGCGGGAGTTTTGCCCACTTTTTGTTGAGTTTCTTTTCATTATCTATTGTGAAACCTTCGGTTATTTTAGAGACGGTTAGTTTTTTATTCTTTTTGTTAAGGAGGGAGTCTATTATCTCGCTCGTATATCCATTATTATTTGCTATTACTTTAATAGTATCTAACTCATTTTTATAATTAATTTTATTTAATGGTATATATGATAGTCTGTGTTTAATAGAATGAAAGTTTATGCGATATGTGATGTCTTGATATGTTGTGTATGATATTATCACTATGTGCCTGCTTCCTGTATACTGAAAATTCATTTTTTTTTATTTATGATCTGAATCCTGGTGTCAAGGAAATTAATTTTATCACCTCCTACCTCCATTGTAAACTGAATTGACTTGTTTATGTAGTTTATTTCTTTAAGGAGTAGGTCTAGTTGTCTATGGGTTCCTGTCCATATAACTAGGATATCATCTAAATATCTACGATAGAATATGATAATTTTGAACGATTTTAAGTAATTAATAGTTTCTTCCATAATGTCCATAAAGAATTCAGCTAGAATTGGGGAAATCAGACTGCCTATGGCTAGGCCACTAGATCTTAACATAATCAAAAAATCTTTTTTAATGAAAAAAATCCATTTTAAAATGGAATTCCACCATGAATTGATAATTTCAAAATTAGAAATAATCATTTACTTTTGTTATTCCAAAATCCAGGAATCCACGTCGGGTACGATCTGACGCACCCTGTATAATACCATCAAATTCCACAGACATTTTTTTGTCGATCGTTGAAATAATGTTTAGAGTTAGTAGAGTAGAGGTAACTCTACCTGTATCTAAAAAAACAAAATTCCTTCAGTTTATACCTGCAAAAATATAACAGGTAACCGGTAACCGAAAAATAATGTTATAATATGTAACAGGAGGCCTAGTCTGTATGTTTTGCGTTAGCTAACGCAAGTTAAATCGGCCATAACAACACATGTTGATAGATTGGTAGTCCGTATCTCGCTAACAAGTTAAGTTTGCGTTTATGTTAATGGACAAATCCTTAACGCAAAGGCAAGAGATCACCGGTGCCGTTTTTCTGAAAACTGTTAAAAAGTGTGGTTTATGGTCGATTTAAATTGCGTTCCCTAAAAGATACAGAATTGGTTCCAAAATAACCGAAATAAACTATGTATGTACTTTATATTTTTTAATTTGTTATACTTTATATTTTTACATGTTTTTATACTATAAACATTTTTTTAGGTACTGTATTTTACACATTTATTTTATATTAGTTAAACATGTATTTTCTGTTCTTTCCGTATTATTATTCTCACCGTAACGTTAATTGCACATATTGCGCCGTATATACAAATAAATAAATTAGGTGAGTTAGAAAATAAGATAGGATAGAGATTTTTTTACCGTAAAGAGTAATGCGTTATCTATTGGAAACATCCCCAGTACTGAGAAGGTGGGCCGGCGGTGGAGTATGTACGTGGAGAACCTGTGTAACTGCAACACAAATCATACAAATTATTGGAATTTATTATATTTCATCGCTTCAACATGCCACTTAAGGGCGAGAGGGACGTCGGAGAGGAATTATTTATTATTTAGAAATATTGATAGTATTATTACGCAATACTATAAGCATAATGTTTTTAAATAGAAAAATATTTATTAAATATTTTATAATTTTACACAGGATTAGCATTTATCAAAATCTAATCAGAAAGATTAGTTTTTCTGACCGTCCTGTTGTATGTTTTACAAAGCATTTAAAATACGAATATGATTTTTAAACTAGGGAAAAATATTTTTAAACCTTTCTAGTTGTGTTTTTGTAAATAAACTTAGTCAAAGATTTATAATCCGCATTAAAAAAAAAAAAAAAAAGTTTCTTAATGTTTATGAAAAAATTTAATTATACACCATTCTTTTTTAAAAAATTATATCATCGACGTGTTGAAGAAAAACATTCACAGCATTTTTTAAGAATATTCACCTTTTTAAATGTTTTTGTAAAACATGCGTAGAACGGTCAGAAATGTGTAATATTTCTGAATTTATTTTGATAAATGCTCATGTACATGCAAATTTAAAAAAAAACGTGATAAATATTTTTCCCTTTAAAAACACCATGTTTATCGTATTGCACAATAATATTATCATTATTTTGAATTTAAGATAATAATAACTCTTCGACGTCTCTCTCACCGTTAAAAATAATGCAGTTATTTCGAAATAAAGCCATTTTATTAGCCCTATCAATTGATGTATCCAAATTAAATCGAGATTCCTGAGTTCCCTTCAATATATTTAAATCTTGCGGAAACCTTCTATGCTTAAATGAAAATGCGTTCGGTGTGACACATGTATTATATAGTAGACATACCTCATCTCCAACATCTTCTGATTCTTCTTGAATTAACAATTTGTTC